>MU619292.1:22262-61459 GCA_025201805.1 Parasitella parasitica
TAATGGACAATTACAGGATTTTAGTCTTTTTTGGTACAAAGTAAATTTTTATTTTGGATAAAATACTTTAGAAAAGATAACATAAAAGTGGTAACATTTACCTTAGGCCTAGTTCTTTATTAATGCACCTATCCCAGAAGGTTGCAGCATGTTTAACCCAACCTTGGCAGTTTTTAACAGTAGCTGATCCGCAAGCTGCAGGAAGGCGAGATGTCAAAGTATCTGCTTCATCAAGTGGGTTTCTCTTGATATTGCTCTTTATTTTTGACCAGCATTCTTCGATTGGGTTCAAAAAAGGAGAGTAAGGAGGCATGAACAAAGGTTTATACCCTCTGTTATTAATAGCATCAACAACAAATGCAGAATGATGAATTCTGCAGTTATCTATTACTATGAACAATCCTTTTTTGTCGTGCTCATCAAGTGTGTCCATCACTGTTTCCATAAATTTGACAATATGGTAAGCCGTGGTTCCCTTTTTCAAAGGCTTTTTCTTTTCAGGATCTTTTGCTTTTCTTTTTTTGCTGGCAGGGTTCGCATACTCTTGTTCCAGCTTTTCTGCGTCACCCTTTGTTAAAGGCTCAACTTTGGAAAAATTGACCGTTCCAAAATATGCGATGCATCCAACAATACTGATGTTAGCACTTCTTTGTTTGTGAACAGTGACATTCGCTGGCTCTCCTACTTTAGACCAGGCTCGGCCTCTTATCATGTGGGTATTAAACCCAGCTTCATCTACGAATGCGCAATTCTTTTGAAAGTCGACGCCTATTTCCTTCCATTTACTTACCACCTCATAGCGAAGGCGAAGTGTCCTTTGAATATCCCTTTCTTCATTGTATAAAGATGCTATTTTCAAGGAAAAAGTACACTCTATTGTTACATGCTTCCACAGAGAAAGGATTGAGATATTTTCTATTTCAGGAAATTGCTTAAGAAGGGCGTCTTTGGTCAATCCCATTGTGGAGGATCGGTGGTTGTCAAGGTACTGAATCAAAAAATGGGTATGCTGAGGGAAAAGCTTTTGTTTCGTGCCTCTGTTTTTGGCTTTTGGAGCAAAACCAGGCAATACACTACCGTTGCTATCGTTGAATTCCTTGAGCAGCCTGTAAGCACTTTGTCATGGAATACCACAACGTACTGCCGCTCTAGGTACAGTAGTGCCTTCGTCTTGCATTATTTTTACGAACATGCGTACTTGCTCGGACGTATACTTCTTGTACTTTTTGCTACCGTTGTCAATAGATACAATTTTCAAGTTTTCCGTGAGTCGATCTCCATGGTTGAGTCCACTTTGGGTATTTCGGTAGCTGAATCGAAGTCAATTATCTTTTTGATGTCGCCGTATTGATAATAGGCGACATCTTCCATCTGTTCTTCAGACTCATCGTCAATAATATAATAGTCGCTTGGAGGTATATAGCTAATATAGTCCATGCTAATTTCTAAAAGATTTGGTCATTTAATTCCAAAAAAAAAGTAACCCGTCCAATTTCTATTTTCAAATCATACCAAAAAAAAAATGAAGTGTACCAATTAAGACTAAAATCCTGTACTTGATTCTAGAATGTTTGAAGCAAACTGAATTGTAATACGTGGATGAACTAGCACAAATTTTCCGCTCATTTCAAGCGGTTGCAGTTGATTGAGTTAGTCATTGTAGCAAGACTGGATTACGGATAGAGGTTCTCGCTTATCAACAATAATTTGGCACATCTGTGGGTTCAGATTAAGAAGCAACATAGTCGATTTCGACTGATTAAGGTGATTAGTAAAGTCTGTGGCGCTTACAAATCGAACAATGGTTTGTCCTTTTCCTTAAAAGTAAAATACTCGTAATCCGGAAGGCACACAAATGTTCAATGGCCGCAACTTTGGATTATTCAGCAAGATAGTATAAATAGAGATTTAAAAAAAAACAGTTGTAGATCAATATCTATCAAAATAACAAAAAACAAATCCCAAAAATGAGTTCCAAAGCTTTATTTTCTCCCATCAAAGTTGGAGCTAATGCTCTCAAACATCGCGTCGTGCTCGCCCCTTTGACCAGATTTAGAGCGACTGAGCAATCAGCGGTCCCTACCGATCTCCAAACTGAATATTACAAGCAGCGTGCCTCCGATGGCGGTCTATTAGTTACCGAAGCTACGTTCATCTCTCGTCTTGCTGGTTCTTATCCCCAAGCTCCTGGTATCTACAGCAAGGAACAAATCGAAGCTTGGAAGAAAGTCACCTCTGCTGTGCACGAAAAAAATGCTGTCATCTTCCTGCAATTATGGCACATCGGAAGAGTTGGATCCAAGTACCTCAACCCTAACCAAGAGCAAGTGGTCAGTGCTTCTGACATTCCTGTTCAAGGAAAGACAATGCAAGGCAGTGATTATGAAGTCCCTCGTCCTCTAGAAATTGGAGAGATCAACGCAATCACAAAGGAATATGCTCAAGCTGCTAAAAATGCCATTGAAGCTGGTTTCGACGGTGTGGAGATTCACGGTGCCAACGGTTACCTCCTCGATCAATTCATCAACACATCCAGCAACAAGCGTACTGATATCTACGGTGGCTCAATTGAAAACCGTGCTCGTTTCCCTCTGCAAGTTGTTGACGCTGTCGTCGAAGCCGTTGGTGCTGAGCGAACGGCTATCCGCTTCTCTCCTGGCGGAGCATTCCAGGACATGAAAGATGACACTGTTGAGGAAACTTGGGGTTATTTGACATCTGAACTACAAGAGAATCATCCCGATCTAGCATACTTGCATCTTATCGAATCAAGATCAAATTTCTTCGATCCTTCACTCATTAACACCACCGATTCTCTTGAGCCCTTCCGTAAGATTTGGAAGGGGCCCCTTATCACAGCTGGTGGGTTCTCTACTTCTCTCAAATTTGCAGAAGAAATTGCAGAAAAGACTGGTAATTTGATTGCTTACGGCCGTGCCTTTATTGCGAACCCTGATCTTCCTGAACGCCTTCGCAATGGATGGGAGTTGAATGCCTATGACAGAACCACATTCTACGCTCATGATGCTGAAGGTTACACTGATTATCCTTTCTACAATGAGAAAAAATAAGAACCCATACGGTATAACTTCATAGACCTCACAAATATTATTTATTCAATAAACAAATGTTATCAAAACTAAATCGTTCAAGTTAATCTTAATTGATTCCAGCTATAAAGACATCGTTGGTATAATTGCAATACTTGAGGACGCAATTGTTGTGCTTCTGGTTTTTTTGGTTGACAACTCAAAACTCTTCTATATCGTCAGTTGCTAATGTATCGTATGCATAAGAATTGATAGGAAAAGAGGAGCCATCGCCTAATGATTTACCAATGGGCAATAATTTCTGCCAGAGTGGTCCTCTGCCGAGCACCTGCTCAATGTTCTTACGAGTACCAATATCCCATGGATTAAAGTACTTGCTTCGCATAATGTCTCTACTCGATGCTCCGCCCATGCGATAATTTGTCTTTTCATAATACTCTATAGTGGATCTGTTCTTGCATAGTTGTCTGGTGTGGAAGATAGTGAAAGGCAACAGAAACAAACCAAATATGCCTGAGATAAATATCAACAATGCCCAGTTCAAATTGAGGCCCAAGATACTCATTGGCCCATTCACTTGAATGATCATTGGCGGCAACGTGGTTGCAAAGATGTATAGGCAGAAAAGCGACGAATAAAGTATAAACAAGTAGAATGATTTGTAGTTCTGGTACCCTACACAGTTGTTAACCCATGGACAGTGGCTATCAACACAATGAGACTCATTTCGAATGTACTTGAATTGCCACAAACACTTACTGATCCATTTTTAGGACACACTTTTTGCATTGACGACAATGGTGTGTTCTATCGAATTTCTCTAGCTTACATTTCTGACAGTACCGTTTATTACCATCACGTTTAACAGTAATCAGAGTAGGGCTGCGTTGTCCTGATACTTGCATAGCAATCATATTTTTGTTGTGCTCATGATCCAATAGTCCAATTTCATCTTCTTCCTCTCCAACCCTCTTTTTTTGCATCTGATATAGATATTAGTCGCTTTTCGGTGTCTTGAAAAGAAAAAAAAACGTACGTCTAAAGTAAAACCTGGCGATGTTGTGCATACAACCCAATAACTCCACATGCATAATATAAAGATAGGATGAAAAAATAATACATAACAAAAACCTAAGTAGATGATTAATGAATTGTATATATTTGGCGAGCGATCTATTTTTTTTTTTTTTTTTTTTTTTTTTTTTTTTTTTTTTTTTTTTTTTTTTTTTTTTTACCTTGTAATGTATGGCCTTCCTTCAAAAGTTCTATCGATAAGCTAACGTTGAAAGCCCAGTAACTCCATGTAAAAATAAAGCATAGTAAAATCACAGGCGAAGCATTCACCACTGCCATTATACATTGTTGAGTCTTTTTCATCGAACATCCCATGGCCATTTAAACAATGGAAAATGGAGAAAGAAATAAAAAAAATTACATATGCCGTACCTCCTGAATACAAACACAATTGGTTTGCGGGTTGCTAAAAAGCATGGAAGGTGCTCTGGTATGTGGATTAGAGTTACATCAGTGCAACTAGGTAAATTGATCAACACCACTTTTTTCTTGAATAACTAGTAGAAATTAATGAGGCAGAGATTTCCAAAATGTCAAATATACTGCATCTATTCATTGAGGTGTAATCCATCGTTACTTGTTATAATACCGTATCAAGAATTTTGGTCAGTACAGCCTTTGATTCACAAAGTCGACTATCTGAGTGAAACTTAGCTACATCGTCAAGATTCTCACTACAACCCCGAATGGTCAATGTCAGACAAATAAATTAAATGGACTAGGTTGCCATGCCATTCAGTAGAAGTGCCTTGCATGCCTGTCCATATTTTTTAAACGAGATGGGCGTACAACTACCAATCAAATCAACGTGAGTAGGGTTTTGAATATAATGCATTAGCAAGAGTCTTTGCACCCAAAAAACAAGTATAGTGACTTACTAGATACCATATATTATACTAAATGTAGATAATAGCTGAAAACTTTTGCTATTACACTGTTATTCTTTAAGAGTATTTATTGCTATAAAGTTTGGTTTAATTAGAACTATGACAAAAACGGCTTTTATTTATGCGCAAAAAATTATGGGGCTCCTTGCTGATTATAATATCTGAAAATTGAATAATTCATATATGGTCACCAGCTAGTAAATACTTTTTTTTTCCTATAACAAAGTATACCATTTCCGACTATCGAGAGTAAATATGAACCAAAAATTGCGCAAAAATGTTGTGTTTACTTGATGCTCTTTCATCAATATCTCTAGAGAATACTAAAGCGCCTAATGGTACACATTGTAGACATATGTTTAGATCAGAAAATAACTGTTTTCTCTAATTTGGCCACGAAAAGAAAAAAAAAAGATTTCTTAAACGGAAAGTGTGTTCAGAGAATAATCTTAGGACTACTCTCTGTGATAATATTATGAACCAGAAGGAATTCCTTCAAATAAATGCAAATGATAGAATCTCTAGACCATGTTAAGAGTAATAGTAATCAAAACATAGATTGAGATATTAACATCCAAGTTGTAAAAGAAGTACTGTCTAAGGTTTGTGTTGACAACTGATTCATAAACTTGAAATCAATTAGCTGTTATAAGTAGCTCAAGAATTATTTGGAGACGTTATTGCAAACATTTGCATCATGTAAAAAACCAACTATCAGATGTTTTGGCATAACACAAATCTGTCTCCCGAAGAGAGTAGATATGCTAAAATATTAGGGGTATTCAAATAGCAAAAAAAAATTAAATAAAAAAAAAATAACTAAAATGTTTCAGCCAATAGATTCGATATACAAGTGAATACCCCATTTTAATAAAAATTTGATGATTTTAATTAAAAATTTAAAAACAAGGAAGGAGCTTTCAAAATTGAGTAAATCTTTAAAGCGTCGGGAGACTGATTCACTTCCTCACCATACATGGTGCCACCATGTTGTTTGGTTGGCTAGGTGGAGACATGCTGACGGTAAGGCGTTGCAACTCACTGGCAGCATCATTGCTGGTATGGTGGTAGCCTAATTTGGTTCTGTAAATGCCACGCACAGGACAGTGCCGGTCATGTCAGCAAGGATTCTCTAGTTGCTGATTGAGCAACACCCTGCTGCCCACGTTTTATGGAAGCAGAGTGGAGAGGGCAGGACAAACGAGGATCCTAGTCTTGACAACAACCTTTTCGTGATTAGATGTATACGGGTGTTCTGGCCAATCATACATATTGTTTTTATTTTAATTTAATTGAAGATTTTAAGAAGAAGCAAAACGGTCTTCTTAAAAAAAGCGAAAAATAAAAAAAATAATTAAAATTTACCCAATAAAATTGCTCAATTTTTTTTTATTTAATTTAATTTTTTTATCATTTTGCTATTTGAATACCCCTATTATTTATAGAACATATGGTACCATGCATTTCTCGCTGATATGTGCCAATTTTGCTTGCAGAAATGCTTAAATCTGCTGATGACATTCATGTTCCTCATATCAATTACCTATATACAGCATACTCTGGTCTTGGTATTTTAGCAATGTCACAAAAGGTTGTAAATCCAGAAGCCCCTCGATGTTTTCTGTCTTCACAGAGCACTTGAGCCTGATACCACCCCTTCCAGGCCCTCGTGCAAGTTGATTGCGTAGATTAGGCCGCTGGGCATTCTCTTTTGGGTTTTAATTGTTGTTCGTTTTTTTGCTGGTTTAACATGGAAAAAGTCTTGAATTCTATTTTGTATACCCCATGAAAACTCGTCGAAAATTGTGGCCCTGAACATTTTACTTGGTCAGAAACGCTATGAAGGTTGTCAAAAACAGATTCAGTAGAGAATATAAAGCATAATACCTACTCAGTGAACATTGTGTAGTACCTTTATGAGGACATTCGATGTTGCGAAGGAAAGAAGAAGTGATTTTTATTGCGCTATTCTGAAAGCATATCATGTCTACTATGTATAGTGGCAAAAAACAAGTTTTATGTTGAGATTTGTATTTTGCTAAAACACTTTCGCAATTTGCAAATTTGCTGGTAGTCTTTATTTAAAGATATATCGCAGTATCTTGTTTGAAGGCAGCACACCACAGAGAGTCTTTAATTAGTGGCCTAAAATAAATTTTGTTGGTATGCTAATATAAACAAGCAGCAGGAAACGTACATCACGATGTGTAGGGTAGCAAACATTCAAAACTGGAGAAGATTACATGGAGACCACTTGTGAAATTAAGGCGTCGATAAGCAGCAGTGTACCTTCTTTTGCCTTTAAAAATCCTGCTCTGCGCGTATCACCATTATTATCCCCCTTTTCTCCTTCCTCTTTGCTATTTTTTTCTTTGCCCCTTGGGCTTTTTTTAGCCGAGTCAAAGAGGGAGGGGGATTGATACTGCAAACATGACATTTAGTCACACTTGCTTTCACTTTACTTGAGAACAAGCACGTTTTGGTTAGGCTTGGCTATTTTGTTACTGCATGAGTCTCCTACCTTTCATAATATGTAACAGAGTGTGATTCCACTTCGACAAATCAGTTCATTCACACTTTTTACACCATTCGTATGAATAAAAAATGGACCACTCCCTAACTTAAACCTAATCCGGCATTGCTATGTTTCTTAATGAATCCAAGTTATTCGCCATGTGGACTACACGAATGAATCAAATTTTCGGATATACGGTTTAGAATCTGACCAATAAACCGTTTTGATATTGTGATCCTCCAAGTGCATGTATACTTTTAGATTTGTTATTTTGAGAAGTTATTACAAGTAAAAAAAAGTTCACCACTTGCAGTTGTCCACAATATATTATTTGTTTGTTACCAATGTACTGCGAGCTATATGTGGATATGTATTGAACAGATATGTTGATAAACAAGAGCTTCCCAAACATGAGAAACGTATACAAAGAGTCGGTCGGACATAAATTAAGGTACTGTAGAATAAACATGTCAAAGCGAACTGGACTCATATATGTAAATCATATGATATCAGGCTTAAGGATAGATAGATATATAGACAGACAGGCAGACAGATAGACAGATAGACAGACAGCATGCCATTATCATTTTAAAGTACATCTCCTTATCCCTTTCTTTTCATACTTTATTGCTATACGTATATACCAAAAAGACTTTCCAAGTGCCTCCTATTTTGCAAAAATGCATGTATTTATTCAAAACCTTGTCTCTCTTGTTCTCTATTTATTCCTCTCTTTTATTCTTTTTTCTAATATATACAATAGACTTTTATACTCTTGTAGCCGTCTAATAATAACATAAAATGGATGCTATTACGCCAAAAATTCGAACCAAGAATGCCATAGAACATAACACATTATCATTTCACGCTTTGCGTGCAAAGTTTCAACCTAATCATCATATGAAAAAAGCGTCAGCATTAGTAGATTTTATGGTAAAAGTATATTTTCGTCCGAACTCAACATAAGCTAATGGTTCCACGTAGGATAATAGTAGTAGCAGCAAAAAAAAGAGAAATTATACGAGCACAATGCCAAAGCGCATTACAGCAGTAGCCAAAAACTTTACAGATCTTTCAGACCATTTGTCATTGAAGAGGAACATTACAAATACGAGTTCGTTAGTTGATCTACCAAATTCAAAGACGGCTCCCTCTTTGTGGTCTAACAATAGCAGCTCAACGGCTACATATGATAACCCTATAGAAATGGAGTACGAAGAAGAATGTGGTGAAGATGAGGAGGAAGAAGTTATTTCTGCAGTTGCGTCAGTGGCATCTATTGCAAGTGGTGTACCCCGTACGGGATCATTTGTGAACGAATTAAGCAAAAGGCTTGTGCAGTCTGGCAAAAAAGGGGAGCCTGTTAGCCACATCACTACTGCCAACAGCATTAATACAGCATCTGGTACGTCTTGTACGCCTATTCGACGATCGGCGCCTTTGGATGAGCTTATATTTCCAGTGGCAACGCCAATGCAGTATATACGCAAATCAGTACCTGCTTCGACATCATCTCCTTCATTGCTGAAACGATCCACAACAGGAACAAGTGTCCATAGTATGATATCTAACAACTCACCTACTGGCATGGATTGGAAAAGGTTTTCACCACCACTTCCATTACCAGATCAACCACCATTGACCCGCTCATCGGCATTAAAGCGAGCTCGTGTTGTTCAGGAGTTGATAGCAACCGAAAAAAGCTATCAGGCTGATATGGAATTGATTCAGGAGATCTATCTAGATGACCAAGTGTTCTCGAAATTGGAAATTAAACAGATCTTTATCAACTTATTGGACATTATTGCGTTTGGAAAAGAGTTTGTCCAACTTTTAGAGTCATGTCAACAAGATGAATACCATAACGAAGGCGAAATGACTATTGGTATTGCATTTAGCATGATGATGCATCGTATGGAACAGATCTATGGCGACTACTGCAAGCGACATGAAGATGCAGTCTCCAAGATCCAAGAATTAACTCTTCAGTCATCTTCCATTCAAGCCTTTTTCACGGTAATATTTGCACCAAAGAAAATCTACGCTAGCTAAATAACTCTTTGAGAAAGTAGACATGTAAAAAGAAGATCCAAGGACGAACCATGTGTTGGGATTTACCAAGTTTGCTCATCAAGCCAGTGCAACGAGTATTAAAATACCCTTTATTATTGCGGGTAAAGTAATTAGCGATTCCATTGTCAAGAGTCCACTCTGACACATAAATAGGAAATTGTCGCGTTAACACCTGAATTTCATCGAGACTTCGATCAATTAGTCATGGTCACAATGGAGATACAACAAGTAGCAGATCATATCAATGAAATCAAAAGAAGAAAGGAGCTAGTCGAGCAACTGATGAGCGACAAAAAAAAAATGGACAAAAATGTCATCAACAAAAAGCTCACTCGAAAAATTCATCGCAAGAAGCAAATGTCAGCAATACAAGATACCATTTTTGACAGTCTTTATAAGCAATTTGAGTCTAAGCAAGAAATTGCAAAACAGTTTGAAAAAGTAGTTCAAGAATGGGTGGCAAAGATTCATCAAAACATCGAGTCTTTATCAGATCTTGTTGACAGTCTTGAGGCTGTATACGGAGATTCTGATGGAATTGGGCTAAGAAGTATACGTGCTTTCAGAAAGCTAGTGTCTCAGTTGCAATCATACACTGTCGTAAGTAGTGTTTAAATAAATAAATAAAATAAGGACGGATAATTTACTAATATGACATGATACAGGAAAACACAGCTCAAGTGATATACGACAAAATTGAAGTCTATCTGAAGCTGTTCAAAAATCCGGCACATGTTGTAGATAAAAGAAATCGAAAATTGATAGATTATGATAGAATTCAACATCTGATGGCAAAAGGTGAAATGCCCGATAAACAGCTTCAAATATCTGCAGAACAGTATTTGTCACTAAACGCTCATTTACTGGATGAATTGCCCATCTTTATATCATTATCTTCTGATTATTTTGATATAATTGTTCATGAGTTTGCTCAAGTTCAAGCAAAATATTGGCGTCATCATAAATCTGAATGGCAATCGTTGGCTAGTGAGCTACCTTTCGGTAAAGAGTACACATGGTCCGCCATAGAAAATGATTATCAAAACAGCATGAATCGGATTGGATATCGCATCAATGAAATAAAGACGAAACTTTCATCATCACAACAGATAGAAAAGACCGCAGACGAAACGTCGTTGGGATCGAGTACAATTTCAAAAGGTAGTTTGTAGTATTGGTAAAATGTCTCCTTTCAAACATTAATATGTCAACATTATAGATGAAGAAGACGCTTCAATCTGCGTTGTTTCCTCAAAAGCTGATGAGCGGATCATTAGCAAGAAATATGATAGCTTATTTAGCGAATCGCAACCAGTATTTCAGTGTATTGCGGTAGTGGATTACGAATCGCCCGAAAAGTTAAAGGTTCAAGAAGGCGATTTGGTTCAAATTTGGCTGCCTACATCGAACTATGAAAATAGCACCCTAGACTCAACAACTACAGCCACAATGACAGATGTCAGTAGCACCGCAAGTACCGAATGGTGGTATGCCAGTAAGCAGCAAGATTCAAATGGGTCAATATATGGCTGGATTCCATCAAATATCTGCGAAAAAATCTGAATAAATTATATTTTTGCTAGGGTCCTTGGGTGTTAAAAAATTTACACGATAAATATACATCCCAAGCAATGTGTTTTTAATACGCGAACTATCGGGATTCCTACCCGCTGGCTTGAGATGCACAATTAAATCAATGAGTCATCTCCGGCTTAACCAACATCTGTTGTGTTTGACTACCATGTTATAAAAATTTGGCCTTTTGTCGCTTTTCAGTATTTTGATATTTGGGTTATGTTAAAGCAAGAAAATGATCTACAATGCAAACCAAAAAGTTCCCGTGCATTTTTTTTTTATTTGTTTACGAGCACTCTGAAACCAGAGAAATCGATCTACTCTTTATTTATGTACACAAGCTGATTGGCCCTTTTATCTACCACAGGAAAGTCCAGAGACACGCAAATCAGTTGGCATTTAACAGCTACATAAGATGAATACAGCAAAAACATTCCAATAAAGTACATTTCTGTGAAAACATGTCGTGAATACGAAATAAAAAAATTGTTTCGGTGGTTTTGCACAAGAATGGAATTTGAATCTGAATCCGGGTTTGCTGTGCATTTGAATTTATTGGTTTTTACCTCTTTGATCCCAATCTCAGACCTTTTTTTTTTTTTTTTTTTTTCAATAAATCGTCAATCTTTGCCAGCGCGCTGCTTTCTATTCTTTCTTCTTACTAAAAAAATTTTCAAGTATGTTAATTGATACATTTATAAAGACAGTTGAATACTAATCTCTTCAATAGAATGGCTGAAGAAAATCATGACAACCACACCTTCGAGACTGCCGATGCTGGTGCTTCTCTTACTTACCCCATGCAATGCTCTGCTTTGAGAAAGAATGGCCATGTTGTTATTAAGGGAAGACCCTGTAAGATTATCGATATGTCTACCTCCAAAACTGGTAAGCACGGCCACGCCAAGGTTCATCTGGTTGCCACTGATATCTTTACCGGAAAGTAAGTTTTTTCTTGTGCATCGATATATTGAGAAAACTAATTGATTCGCTCTATATTGAACGATAGGAAATACGAAGATCTTTCTCCCTCTACCCACAATATGGACGTACCTAATGTCTCTCGTCAAGACTATGATCTTCTTAATATTGATGATGGCTTCCTCTCCTTGATGCTTTCGGATGGCTCCATAAAGGATGATGTGAAACTCCCTGAAGGTGAAATCGGCGATAAGTTGGAAGAAGGATTCGAAGAAGGCAAAGAACTGGTAGTCTCTGTTGTTTCTGCCATGGGTGAAGAAAAGGCCTTGACTTTTAAGGAAGCTCCCAAGGCTGCTTAATAATTTCTTTATTCTAAAAGTTTTTTTTTTTCTATCGTCTATTATTTAAAAAGCACCAACTTTTTATTCGCTCATTGTAAATTAACTTTGTACAAAAAAGAATAAAGTATTTAAGCCAGAGAAAGCAACTTTGGCAGATATGACTAACTGCGTTTAAATTCTATATTTTTTGACAGCTGAGATTTGTTTTGACAGACCAATAAAATCGCTTGATAATCAACTCCATTAAACTTCCGAATCTTTGGCCGAAGCCTTGATTCATGAGAAATGGTCCAGAACCATTTTCATCCGTTATATCTCTTGGGTTAGTTTTGTAGTTTTCTCGATTCTGAAAACCTTGTGATGTAGTAATTATGCCATACTTGGTATGATACTGCCTTCGTCTGCATCTTAACTTGAAGGAATGAAGGACTATTCTCATGAATTAGACATTGATGACAGATGACATCACGAATGCGGCTCTTCAATAGATAACCTTCAACATGTTTGCTGGCTGAGACTAAGGATGCTGTGCAAGAGCACCATCTTCATCTTGTCTCTAATTGCTTGGGAGAAAATGTTTAGGCCTGTATTGAAGTCTTTACAGCAAAATCAAGGACGCCAAAATATGTTAAGCTTACGATCGTCGAAGCACGTCTTTGCGACAATAAATCAAATTAGTCGCATTGCATCCCCTGGCTTTTATCGTCGCCAGCCTTATTCTTCTTCTAGCAGCAGCAGTAAATCTAGTTGGGGCCAAGGAAACGTTTCTGCAGGAATGTACACAGCCTCATTATTCATTACCATGTTGGGTATGTCATATGCGGCCGTACCTCTTTATCGATTATTCTGCGCCAGCACAGGCTACAGCGGTACACCAGTGATTGACACAGCTCGTTTTGCCAAAGAGAGACTTGTTCCTAAGCAAGATAGTAGACGTATTCGTATAACGTTTGAGTCCAATACATCTGACTCACTGCCTTGGACATTTAAGCCGGAAGTTCGTGAAGTCTATGTAGTACCAGGAGAAACTGCATTGACATTCTACAAAGCCAAGAGTAAAGCCAAAGAAGATGTCATTGGCATTGCCACCTACAATGTCACACCTTATCGTGCTGGTTCTTACTTTAACAAAATCCAATGCTTCTGTTTCGAAGAGCAAAAGCTAACTCCAGGGGAAGATGTAGATATGCCTGTGTTTTTCTTCATAGATCCTGATTTCTTGGAGGATCCATTGATGAAAGATGTCAACACAATTACACTCAGTTATACCTTTTTCAATTCTAAATATGCGAAAGGTTTGGCTCCTGTCCAACCTCAAGCCCTATAGACCACATTTCTTATTACATGTATTAAAAAAGTTGGCATAAAAGAAGTACTTTGTAATTATATTTACTTGGGTGAATGAGGGTAGTTTTAGTGCAATCGGTACAGCATTTGATGTGGAAAATCAGCCACCAATATTACTACCCCCCAGCAGCCGTTGTATACATTGACTCTGCTATAGATCGTTAGATAAAATTGACCGATTAAGGGTGAGTTTATACGCATATTTCAGACGAAAATAGCTTGAGTTTCTTGGTGGCAAGAAAACAAAAAGGCGTCTTTTGCCAGAAAATATTTGTGAGCAGCGAGCAGTGAATAGTGGACGTATTGAAAAGCTTTGCGGATTTCAAGTATCCTGATGTGTGCCTTTGAAATGTTAATCTATTTGGCCCATGATGCTTGAAATTTTCGTGTACTTTCGTATATCCTCTCATAAGCATATATCCAGCTTTGATTGGATCAGAAGCTGCCATTTTGCTGAACACGTTTATTGTAGTCGCTTTATCATCTATTTTTCACATTACCATAGCACACTTTTTTAAAATTTTGTAAGGCGAATTCAAGTATATATTTATTGCTATTACATATGCATGTCTCTAATTATCAGGATCTGATAGATCGTGAAGTAGTGCCATGTGCGTTTGCTAGGGGGGGGGGAGATTCAGTCCACAAAGTATCTTCATCTTCTTTACAAAATTGTAATACCGTACTATAAATGCAAAATTACTAAAGCATTTATTGGATGAAAAACAGAACTTTTAATTCCACAAATGCAGAACACTTACATGGACCTTTTTCTTTTATTTTTTGTTTGCATCAGTCTCTGATGATAAAGGGGAGCAGTAACCGATGAATGAATCAAGGTTTTGTCCATCAGGGTAGACTGCAGGAGACGAAATATACTCTGAATTCAAACTAGCTTGGTATTGACCTGCGGCATGTTGTCTTGCTTGTTTCTGTTGCGATGTCAAGGGTGTTTGTGGCTGCTCCTCTAAAACCTTGCCATCATCATTTTGGAATCGTGTATAATTTACTTTTCGAAGTGATTCATGTCTTGGTGGAACTGTGGTTACCCCTTTAGCAAAATAATCATTACTACCCTTAAAATCTAGCAAAGGAGGATTGCTATTGTTTTCTTCAACATTTGCCATAGAAGAGCTTCTTTGCATAATAGTATTGTCAGATATCGATCTATTCATGCAAATATCCTGTCGTGGTTGTTGTAGATATTGTTGTAATTGCTGCTGTTGCTGTTGCTGTTGCTGTTGCTGTTGCTGTTGCTGTTGCTGTTGCTGTTGGTGACAGTTGCTGGCAGAAGGCGCAGTGCCAATTATGGTTGTTAGTTGAGGTGGGTATTGATTATTACATTGTTGATCTACTGGTGAATTGGATTTGTTGTTGCTGCCTATCATTGGAGGATTCATAGGTTGCGTCAGGAGTAGACTATTGTTGGTAACTGGCGTATTGTTTGACAGTGTCAAGTATAATAAATTACTTTGAGAAAATTGGCTATATGGGCTCTTTCCTTCCAATGCTTGTTGTAATTTAGGCTCGTTATTTCTTCGCGCCATATCCTCAGCTTTGGGAAATAACATTTCAAAATGTAGAATAAGATCTTCGAACAGATCGTCAGGAGACCACTCGCATGATCCTTCTTCAGTTTGGTTGAAATCGTGGAAAATTACAGGAGTAAATATCAAAGCCAAATTGGGGATATTCATCTTGTTGATATGGCTATTAGCATTCACACTAAGGCCAAAAAAAATGTCAGTAATAAATAGTGCAATTCAAAGTAAATATGTACTTTGCTAAATGGCGCACAACGAATAGTAATGTGCTGCGGTGAGCTAATGATAAATTGGATAGCTTTGTTTCCATCAATTGGAATCGCTTAATTTGAGGCATACTTTCTATGGGCAAATAGTAAATTTCCATCCTTAACAAGATCTGTTCGCAACTTACTGTTGTAAGATGACCTCGACTGAACGTTGAAATCAAATAAAGGTCTTTTTAATTCACGAATGTACATCTTTAATACCGTTGTAATTGTGAATACATCATAAGTATCAAGCGAGACTCTATCTTCATCTAATTCAAACTGATGCTTCAAATGTTCGATATTCGCCTGTCTGCCAGAGACTCTGTAAATTCCTTCTTTTTGTAAACCACCCATTTTCTCGATTGACTCGATGCACTTGAGTATGACCAGCGGTACAGTTTTATTGTGTTCGATAGCATACGTTTCTAAAGAACCTCCAAAAAGAACCTCTGAACAGTTGAATTTTTATCAGTCTATCCCAACCATCTGCTTCTAATTCATATTATTTACCTTTGCACTTTCCCTCGAGATAAAAGTTTTCGTATCGAACTGGTGTGGGGTAGCAATATCTTTGGTTTTGGTAATGGTTGTTAAATATTTGGATATCTTTGGAGCTATCAATACAGGCAGCTGCATCATACGAAGAACGAGAGATCTATATTCGATTCAGTATTAGTAGGATTTTGATCGCCTTTTGTGGACTTACATTCATTTCGGCTTGCAAAGAATCCAATTCAGAACGTAGGATATTTTTAAGTGAAGTTTTGACAGTTTCTGTTTTTCTTTTGATTGTGCTTTTGAGTTGCTAATCGATAAAATTATATTAAAACATGTGCTCAGTTATTGTATATAAGCTAATACTCACTCTATTTACTTCTTCGGTTGCCTTGGTCTGTTTTTTTCTCAAATTTTCCAATACAAGAATCCCTTCTCTGTACTCATTATCGGCGTCCGTAATATCTTTCTTCATCCTAGCAAATTTCGCAATCTGCTTATTTTGATCCAGAGGAGCCAAATATGCATTTCCTGTAGCTCTTGTCCGCATGTGAGATATGAGTCCAGCCATACTCTTTTTATTATGTTGATCTGCATTATTGTGTGATGCGATTGAAGCTATATCGATATCCCTGCCGTGATCTTCAGATGATCTTGACGGATTAGGAGAATCAATAGAATTTCTACTTAACTTATGAAATTCGTTGCTTTCAGTTTGTTGTTGCATTATCGGCTGTTGCACTACCGGCTGCTGTTGAACTTGCTGTTGCTGTTGCTGTATTTGCTGTTGCTGCCAACTATTTTGGGCGAATTTTAGATCTTCGCATTTATGAGTGTATGTTTTTTGAAGCTATCAAGAAAGATTGGACTTGAACGATTAAATTTCCATTGAAAATTAATTTGATTGAAGAATCTGTACCTTAGCAATATCACGGTTACGGAACATGGTATAATTATTATTGGCGTCGTAAAGTTTAGCCTTGTAAGTTTTTCGGCTGTTCTCTTCGATTTCCTGATAAACAGAAGAAACTTGAGCATAAACAATGTTTTATCCAGCTTTACTAACCTTTTGTTTAACCAGGACATCAATCTCCAGTTTGATTGTATCCTTGAATAGTTCTCGACTTTTAATGACATCAATTATTGTGCCTTCATAAAATTTTACTGCATTTTGAAACGATAATTGAGAATCAGAGTGAGTTCCATCATTAGAAGCCAACTTCTTGACTTTATACAATGCCGTCAAATAAGCCTCCTCTGCTGATAACCTTTTATAAAAATATAGTTGGTAAAAAGCATGTGGATTCTTTGGACTTATATATTACCGCGTACGTAACATCAGAATGATATTATCTAAATCGTTAATACTATATTTGAATGTCGTGTTGATAAATTCGAAATGTTTTTCTATCGACAAAAGCTGCTTGTAATTAAAAACGTTGAAACCTTTTGTTTGAACTATACCCTTACCTCATCCTCATTTGGAGTTGGTAATTGCGATATACTGCGCCCTCTTCCTCGAGTGATATAAGAAGACGTCATTATCCGTAAAAAAAATACTTGGAAAAAAGTATAATAAGAAAAAACAAAGGGGAAAGAGAAAGAGAAAGGGAAAGAGAAAGAGAAAGAGAAAGAGAAAGAGAAAGAGAAAGAGAAAGAGAAAGAGAAAGAGAAAGGGAAAGGGAAAGGGAAAGGGAAAGGGAAAGGGAAAGGGTAAGGGCAAGGGAAAGGGAAGAAACAGCCTAACAATAAACCTTAAAAAAGAATTCCTACACTCTTTTTCTTGATCCTTATGCTAGTTTAGCCACATCACATCTTGCTACGAAGTTAATATTATAGTTTATTATGAATTTCATATACTAAGAAATGTGCCTGACGCTGTATCTAAGTTTCCTTAGTCAATCGAGTTAAAAATACATTATAAGTGTGATATATAGCACATGCTTCGCTCAATGTTATCAGCTTGAGCGTTTCACGTTGTACAAATAGCGCATAATCAATACTTTGAATTGCCCAAGAATATGGGGTAAATTTCAAAGCTTGGTATAATTGTAATACCAGTTTTTTGTTGTAATAAACCACTGACACATCCGATCATATCATGTGAAGATATTTCATTAAAGCAGCCTTTTTCTTCTTAAGAAATGGGATAAATAATGATCTTATATGTGTAACGTTTGTAGATGTAGCAAGTTATATTTAGAGCAAACAATCCTCCTCGATAATTGATGTAGCTATGGGTTGTTATCATTTTACTCTAAAATAGTTGTTGATTGCAAAAGAAAGGTTGAGTGTTTTTAAACACCATCCCAAAAGCCGAACGTTTATTTATTTTTTATTCATAATATATAGCGATTCTGGTTAGAAGCCAAGATGTATTTATGTGTGGCCATGCTATCAGATTAGCCAGTAATAACTGGCAACTTCCGTTACCTGTATAAACCATAATATATCTGACATTTTCTATATTGGTAAGAATACTCGTTCTCAGACTGCCTATAAACTATTACTAACTACTCCTCAATTTACACAAGCTAATATTTGATAAAAGGTACGCAACACCTATATTTTCACCAGTAATCATACTCTTTACTGCTCTCTATCTCTTTTTGGTGGGCATTGTCGATTTAGCGAGTTCAGCGTGAATTCTAATAGCATCTGTAGTCCTTCGTCTTTTTCAAATCCATTCCAGTTTATTGATTTTCGAGAAGTATGTTGTACCAGGAGTCTTGAAAAGGGTACACCAGAGAATTATATATGATTGAATATAACTTTAGTTGTCTATTTACATAGAATAAATCTACATTTATCAGAATCTGTGAATACAATCAGATCATGTTTGACATTTTGTTATATCTATACCTAGAACCATTATTTTAATTCGGTTGTCATGGCAACAGTTCCTGATCGGATCTAATTTCGCCGGAAATTCTATTAATCATGAAAGGCCGAATTAAGAAACCATTCACTGGGTTCTACTTAATCCTAATTACAAAGCTGAGCTTATCGATGTATGATTTACATTAATAATGATTAGCTGATCGAAGATAATTAGTTTTTGCTCTGACTAACTATCTTCATTAGCAAATGCATAATAAAATCAATGACGATGGTAGGATGACAATGCCCTGCATAATAAAGTGGCATAAGATTGATCTAAAAGGTACCGATATTTGAAATCGGTATTTAAATGGCCTAATCAAAAATTTGACTTATAAAATCATCTGTAAAACTTAAAAGAAAGATGTTTGTTGGAAATAAAAAGATAAAAAACCGGTGGTTAACGAGATACGAAGACTTTATGATACTTTATTTAAGATCGAAATTGCATCTGGGTTATTTATACCTTTTACAACTACATAAATTTATAGTGACTCATTTAGATTACAAATTGGCAACAAAATACTTAGTAACAATCTGCTTGACAGGATATGATGTAAGGCTATACAACAAGGGCTGTACGTCTTTGATCTGACAGTGCCTTAACCCCGATCCTGGTGCTCAGATCTGTGTTTATTAAAGGAATAACTTTCTTGATTTCTCTAGTTTACACAAGCGTATCACATCACATCATTGGACAGTCTTCAATCTTCATTTGAAGTACATTGCTATGATCTCCTAGTTATAATTATGGCAGATCAACAAATATTTTTATAAACTGTGGAATCGGTATGAATTGTTATATGGATTCACGGAAAAAATTATAATAAAAAAACAATAATGTCAACTTGATAAAGGTATAGGTTTTATTATCAAATCGACAGGTGTATAAAGCTCCCGTTCATCTACTGGCCAAGTAGATGAACCTTTATATACTTAAACTGTGGATAAATGTTCTACTCTCGCAATTTAACATGTACGGCAATACTGCGTAACTAGCATCTTAACTTTGTGCTAACCTACATATCAGCAGACTCAAGATACCTTAAATCTATTTGAGTGAGGAGATAGACTTTACCCGAGGTGGTATCCTGATCAATCTTCTATGCGAAGATTATTAATATTGATCCAAAAGCGTATATCATTTCTTGTATAGTCTTATCCAGTCTATATTAATAGTGCATGACTGAGTGTATATCACTTAGCTTTCACCTTAGCATATATCGGTATATGTAGCATGTCTATAGCATGTCATAAGCATATCTATAGCATTGCATATATTGTACAAGTCTGTAGTAAATAATATATCTGTAGCTAGTATCATGGATATAAGTATGTGTCTTATAGTGCGTATCGAGAAACTGGGAATACGCATCTGAAGCATAAATCTTATATAGCATAAGCTCGTAGAATACACTAGATTTAGTAAATGTCTGAGGCTCGTGTCGAGATATAAATATAAGTCTATAGCGTCATCCATTCTAATGGTGTCATCTCTAGCTTATATCTTATATAGTATAAATCTGTATTGCACATCTTATTATCTGTGCGCATATGTTGTAGTCTATATCAATTTAAGGTAACTGGATGAATCTAGAAATGGAATGCAGATCATCATAGTGAATGTATTTCACACTGTGTATATTATTTGAGTGTTTAAAAAGCTGTAGTATCTCAGCGATAGAATAGCAAAAGCTATGATCCAAAATGTTTTAAACGTAAGAAAGTTCGATTTACTTCAAATATACAGCATAATTCCAAGATGAGACGTTCTCAGTTTTCAACATCAAACTCAGGAACATAGCTTCCATTGGCTCAGACTTTGATCACGTGCGTATTATTAAATAAAATTAGAAAAGTAATTAATATATTATGAATTAATATAAGAAGCTCGCTTAGCTCAGTTGGTTAGAGCGTGGTGCTAATAACGCCAAGGTCACAAGTTCGACCCTTGTAGTGAGCATTATTTTTTGCGGATATTTTTGAATGTGGTGCTTGTAGAAAATTATGTTGAATTGTTTGACCAAGTTAAAGTTCATAAATTTTTATTACGTTGCAGTATAGCATGAATACTAATCCCATAAATAAATCCTTTATATAAATCATAAACTCTGCATCATTTATTTTGATGATAACCATTGTACAAACCAACGCAATCACTATCTATACTTAAGCGACTTTTACTTTCCTCGCTACGCTCACCTTCCAAATGAGATAGATATTTTTCATCTACATCCCCTGTAACGTAACGGTTGTCAAATACAGAAGTATCAAACTTTTGAATGAATTGATTGAAACGACGGACAGACTCTACTAAATCCTCTAAATCTTGGTAAATGACCTTGTCTGCATTGATTTCTTCAGCTACTTGTTCTTCATTTCTTCCATGTGCTACAAGTTCTTGACGTGTAGGCATATCAATACCATAAACGTTAGGATATTTGATAGGGGGAGCGCAAGATGCAAAATACACTTTGTTGGCTCCTGCATCACGAGCCATTTGAATAATTTCTTTAGAAGTTGTGCCTCTTACAATGGAATCTAATAAACCAGTTAATTACAAGTCCTTATAAATTAACGGTTAGTGAAGTCTACCATCTACCAGCAATACATTTTTGCCGTGGAATTCTAATGCCATCGCATTTAACTTACGGCGAACATTTTTACGCCTGTAAAGAAACGAAAAAAAAAAACCTTCATTAGAAGCAGTTTGCAACTGCTAATTTAAGATTAAATACCTTGTTTGTTGGCCAGGCATAATGAATGTACGTCCAACATACCTATTCTTATTGAAACCTTCACGGTAAACAATATTCAATCTGCGAGACAGCTGTAGTGCAGCCACGCGACTAGTATCAGGAACCTACAACTTCATTAGTTTCACACTTGCAATTGACCAGGGCTAGTACATCTTACGGGAATAACAACATCGATATCCATCTCATCACCAAACGTTTTTTTCACTTTTTCAGCCAAAGCTTCGCCCATACTCAGGCGAGATTTATAGACGGATATCCCATCCATAATGCTGTCTTGACGAGCAAAATAAACAAACTCGAAAATACAAGGAGTAACTTCTTTTCCAGTTACCAATTCACGACGAGATACATTTCCGCCTTGAGTAATAATGACAGCTTCACCAGGCTTTACATCTTCAAAACTAGTAAACCCGAGTGACTCCAATACCACACTCTCCGATGAAAACATGTAGTCAAATCCTGCAGGGTTTTTACGACGGCCCATGATCAAGGGACGAATACCATGTGGATCCCTAATACCAATAATACCATAGCCAGCAATCATTGCAACACAGGCATAGCCACCTCTACATTGCTGATGCAAATCCTTGATTGCAGTGAAGATGTCTTCTTCATTGACCCTATGTATGAGTAATAACAAAAAATATCAGTTAGATTTGAGATGTTGCAATCACATCTGTAGATTCCACTGATTTTTACCTGAATTTTCCAGTCTTTTGGAGATTGTTGGCCAGTATATTCAAGAGGAGTTCTGAGTCAGAGTCTGTGTTAATATGGCGATGAGCAATTTTGTCAAGGTAGACCCTTAATTCATCAGCGTTGGTCAAATTTCCATTCTATATGTTTGTCAGTCATCAAGATTATAGCCTAAAAGAAGACTTACATGAGCAAATGTGATGCCATATGGAGAGTTTACATAGAATGGTTGAGCCTCAGATGTAGATGATGATCCGGCCGTGGGATATCTGACTGAAGAAGCGGTCGTACAAAATGAATTAGTGGCAGCTAAACTAACGCACATGCAAAATCAAGATGATTACCATGGCCAATGCCAATACTCCCCACAAGTCTTGCTAATTGTGATTGTTCAAACACATCATTGACCATACCATTGCCTTTACATTGATAAAGACGACCTTTAGGGCCAGATGTCACAATACCAGCTGCATCCTTGTAATCAATGACATTAGCCTCATATTATGCAAATATTTTATTTCAGAGAATCATTCACCTGTCCTCGATGTTGTAACAAACCTAAGCTTTCAAAAAGATCTGGACAAGCAGAAGCACTTTGGTCAGCCAAAATTAAAGCTGAAATCCCGCACATTTTTCAGGATATTTTGTGAAAAAAAGTTGAAGGAAGAGAGATGATTCAATTGAGGCATTGTTAGAGATGTAACTTTAAAAGTGAAGTGAGTCAATCTGGAAAGCAGTCGCAACTATTGCTCTGTTTTGGGCAGTAGCATGCTTATCATTGAGCACAGCAGCCATAACAGAAACAACCCTTGTCTTTCTAGATTAAATCAAATACAACTCCATCTTCCTCTCTCTCTCTCTTTCTTTTCTTTTTTTACAGTTTCAAATGAGCACAATCAAAATCGGTTCTTTGCTAGTCAAGTATGTAAACCTTGCGTTTTGTAGACAATATTATCAATTAACTTTTAATATAGAACATTAGCAAAACCTGTCGCAAATTCTATCAAGACTCAAGCCAAATCACATCCTAAATTCAAAGCATTTTGCATCAGTGTGGCTCAGGTAAGTTAAATAGTGATGCAGTAATAAAATATCAGACTGATTGATTACCCAGGGCTCGCATACCTTAGAAATGACCTTGAAGATGAAGTTTTTGGGCTATAAGACTGAAAAAATCAGGCCGTTAAATGATGCGAGGTAAAATGCGAGGCATTTATTTTCATATAGCAATTATTCAGCACTGTATAGAGCCATTGAAAGTGGGGCAAACTTCTTGAGTGAAGCATTTGTATTTGCTGTAGCAGCGTCTGTTATTTTTGCAGAAAGTTGGAGGTAGATAAGTCAGAATTTTGATGCAGCAAAAAAAAAAGTTGACGGGTACTTGATTTAGATCGCGAGCAACTGCCAAAAATCGTAGAAATTATGTAGACGAAGCTCTAGAGAACTTGGAAGCCCAAAATAAAAGTTTGACGGAAATGCTTGAAGAAACTCGACATGTGAACCGAACCAGCGAGGAGAGATTAAAGCAGATCGAGGAGGATAATATACATCTTCGAGAACTGTTGAATGAGGTAGAATTTGGATCTTGATGAGAATGTGTTGTTTTAAAATATTGTATATTTAGATTTTATCTGTCAGTATGGGACTAAAACGACATACGGAATACCAACAACAGCCTACCATCATAACACTTCCGGGAATCAGCAATGAATAAACTATATAGAGATTTCTTTGTTATTCAATGCCATTGATTGAATATACCCCTCCCCAAAAAATTTATTATTAAACAAGGAAATGGCCTTCTGATTTGTTTTTGACTCAAACGGAACCTTTCAAAAAGTTTGTGATACGTCTTTTCATGGTTTTCCTCATCTTACAACATGTGATAACGTTATATTTAATGTGTTTATCGCTTTGTTTTATCCCCAATAGAAATAGTTGGAGCGCTTTCTTACATTATTGTTCTATAGACAGATAATCCAATCGCTTCCAATAAAACGTCATCATAGCATGTAATCATTATTGAGAATCTTTTTACTAATGCACCTCGATGAACACAAAAACTCAATTAACCATCCAATCTCGCTGCGCTCAATAGATAGTGTCATACTACGAGCTAAATGAATTTTGTTTCTGGGTCATTGCCGCGCTTTGAGAAAACTCTAATAGGCTAAAGAATAAATAGTTTGGCTTTTTGACCTTCAGTTTGCTACGGTTCGTCTTCCAAGTTGATATTTTGCTATGAACTTCCTGTACTCCGCGGTCGTGTCTTTAAGCTTAACAGACCTGCGGGTAGTATTTTGGGCAATCAGAGACAAGAACACTTTCACAAAGAATTCTTTTCGTACAAATTCATTCAAGTTGAAATTGCTGTTTGCGGACAGTTCTTTCAAGAATATGTATTTTGAAAAAGCAAATGTGTGAGTGATGACTGTATGAGTAGTATTCACTAGATTATACAATGGCTGCAAAAATCTGGTTTCCATATATTTTTGATAGTCGTTTTCACTGTCATCACCTTTTTTCTTGTTTTATCATCAAAGCTTTTCGTTGTAGAACCAGGTTTGGTAGCAGTAGAGTCAGACTTGGAAGCAGTAACATTGGGTACATTCATGAAACTATCAGATTGTGTAGCCTTGCTTGATTCACCTATCATTGGATCTTGAGCATTGGTTTTACGAAAACCGATCTTGCTTGTGCTACCAATTTCGTCTTAAGCTTTTTTTAAGTATGTAATAGGTGTTTAAAATGCTTGACTCCTTCAGTCTTATGAATATAATGTAATAATACATACTTCTTTTTCTAAAGGTTACAGATGACTGAAAATCATCATCTGAATTGTCGGTTATAATTTTTTCATCTGTGTATACCGTTATAGCTTCAATTTGTGGTAAGTAAAGTTTTGATCAGAAATTAATATGCATCTTTACCGTTTCTGTTCAAAGACTCCTCTTCAGAGCAAGAAGTAGAAGTATCCTTCCGAATTTTCGTCATCTGTACTTTTCTGAAAGGAAAAGTTATTTATATATTGTGTCCTCAGAAAACTAGTTTAAAAAAGAAATAAATGTGTAAAAAAAAAACAAGACAAAAAATATTTATGGAGAATATGCAATGTTGGTGGTTCTAGTAACGATAATATGTGCTTTTGAATATGACAATTATTTTTGAGGAAACATCATTTATTTCTTTCCAATGGATGTTTATATTCCAATAAACTCCATTTGTTTTTTCAAAATGGACAAAATTTACAGGTTGCACTATATAGACAGTACACCTTGTTCAAGTATTTGCCTTTTTTTTTATATGTTAAAACCCCCACTTGGCCTGTGGTTGCCATAATATTGGATATATAAATAGTTTTCAGTCAAGTATTCAACTCATTCTGATCATCTCCACATGCATACAATGTTTACCTATAGTCACTTTAACAATACCTAATGTTTTAAACATCTGTTAGACTCCCAGTACCATTGGATGTAATAATTCAGCTCATCTTCCTGTTCCTCATAAGGATCTTAACAAAATTAAAAGTTTAAAAGGAGAAGGCAAAAGAAAAGAAATCTTTCGACAAGGATAAAAGTGCCAAGCGAAAAGAGGCTAAACGGGTCTTCCAGGCAAGACTACGTATAATGATGGCTGAACACATGTATCCCTTGAGAAGATTTGATTGTATAGACTGCCGGCGATATTGTGATTGATCCTACTACTCACCGAAAGAATCAAATTTCCTACGCCCTTTCACGTGATACTTGCAGGGCCAGACCCATCAAAGAACATCCGAGAAGACTGATCTTCGTTTTCTAAACGAAAAAGCTAATGTTTTGCTACTTAATAGTCTAGTCGTGTCACTTCTTACTCTGAATCTTGGTTTTTGCTCAGTATTGGGTGTATGAGGTACATGTCTACACTTTTCTCGGAAAATAGTCAAGTCATAGGCAGCAACAAGCTTTAGTTTCTTATCAATATGTTTTGAAAGCTGAAAAGGATCGCATGTTCCACTTTGTTCTTGCTATATCAACTTAAGTTCTTGATGACTCGCCAATAATAGTTGTTAACAGGGCTACATACACATAAAATCTTGGAATTAAAACTTCATAATAAAGTATGTTCTATGTGTTTGCAGTGTTATATCGCATCTTGATACAAATTGGAAAGACGATTATTGAAATTTGCCTCAAGAGCTAAAAAGGCCATTTGTCTCAGAAACCATGTTTTTCAGTATGATACACTTTGCGGTCAGCAAAAACAAGTATGCATATGCCTATTAAGCTAGCTGTTGCTTGATCTTCTGATAAACTTTCAAAATCTTAATACAACATAAATGCGAGACAGGGCGTCAAAATGTGTCTCGTTATGCATTCCCTTTCCTTAACCAAGTTTAAAAGTGTCCCTCACCGTGGTCAGTTCGGAATCATTTTTTGACATTTCTCAGAAAAGTTATTCACCTTCAGTCTTTAACAGAAAAGGCCGAGCTTTCGAATTAATATTATTATAAAAGCAATTACTTCTTTGCGACACATGATGTACTGAAAAACAAACGGCCATCTACTGTATTATTCTACATGCGTAAAAATTGTCATAACTTTTAAGGACGCAAAATTTGTTCTTTACAAACACGGCTTGTTAAAAGAACTACAGATAGGAAATACTTTTGTTTGTGAAATGCGTATATATATCAATCATACTCAAGGAAACGCTCATAATTTATCAAATCGAGCAGCCAAACGTCCAAAAATGGAAAGCTACTATCTAGTATACCTCCAAGCTACGAAATTAGATTTTAATTTGTGTGTTTGTGGCGCTTTCATTTCAGAAAAGCAACACTATACCAATAGCCGAATGCAAGGCACAAAGAAAACTGCATTGTACATGCATTGGTGCATGTGTATCAAAGCAACTGAGATGCATGTCCCCTAGTAAGCGGCCCGACTTGAACTTTAACAGACATGAGATTTTCAAAACTAATATTCGTTGTTCTCTACTATTGCTGAATGTATATGTAAACAGCCGATTATTTGTATATTATACGAGAAATTTCATCGATTACTACTGTTTATCATATGTAAACCATGCGGTAGAAAATAGGCTGGGTGTATACACGTAAAACGTATATTTACGTGTCAGCCGAGTTTTCCTGATGTTACAGTTTTACAACAAAGTTGAACACAACCTGCAATCATGTAAGTGTTTTCTAACTTCTACTTGAATGAGTCGAAAAAAGGTTTCTAAGCTTGTAAATATATACGTGTAAAATTGCTGGTTTATTTTTTTACCCATTTTGTGAGGATATAGGTGAACTGATATTGCTAGATGACTTATCATGTCTCATTCAAAGGTTGATACAAGCATAAAGGTATACAATATCAGCACCATTTGGGAATCTCGTGAAACTGTCAACAAAAAAGTATCTGAAAGTGTACTCAAATGTATCATTTATTTACAAGAAAACAGCCTACGCTGTATAAAGTATATCGTTATGTGGAAACCAGCATAAACAAACAACTAAACAGACCTAAAATTACTGTGCTTTACATGCATAAGCATACACATGACAGTATATGTAAGTTTTCTATTTGAATGCTCCAAAAGATCTTTTGAATATGTTGAAAAAGGCACGGATATATCGCAAGTATACAGGCCGCTATAATGCTGCTTATTATACTGCAGCATATACGCTGCATTTATTACAAAGTTGAGGCAAATGTCGCAGGAATCCAGGCATTTGCAGCTGACAAGTGTTGCCTTATTATGAATAAGCAGAAAAAGGGGAAGGAGTCGTTTTGAGATGGTAACTCAAACAGCTATAGATGGCAATATCTTCACGGCCAGACTCTAAATAATGGAAATTTTTCGCGATAGTGGTACACAATCCTCTGTATGAATCCATTCTCCTGTTTCTAGATGTTTGATAAAATATGCTGTTATTTGAAGAGCCTAGGTTCAGTATTGTAATACCGGAGTGTAGATCAACGATTTTAGCCCGTGGAGAGATACCACAGGGTGTGTTTTTTTTTGATAAATGTGTTTAAATAAAGTAATGTCTTTAACATTAACTACATGGTGTTATCGATAATGGAGACAATATGAAAAAGTGATACGAAATGTTGGTTGCAAAAACTAAATAACTTTGTACGACAAATCTTATTTTGCTCGGCAAGCCCTCTGTTTGTAAACAAGGCAAAGAAAATCCTCACAGACGTTCCAAGTAACAAGATCGAAGGGCATCGTCTAAAATGTGCATTTAGTCTGCATTTTGCTCTCTTTTCTCTCTCTCTCTCTATTTTCCTTTTTCCTTTCCTACATTTTTTTTTCTTGAAAAAATACATTTCTCTTGATACCTTAATTTGATAGCTTGTATATAACTGAAATAAATGTTTGACAAGAGCGAAAAGTTCCCTGAGGGATGGTTCTTCATCAAGAACAGCAACAATGGTTATGTCTTGATGGTTGATAATGAATCCCAAGAAGCTGGTAGCCCCGTTGTGCTTGCTACTTTACGCACTAAAGATTATGCGTCTCAACTTTGGAGACATGATCCCAGCGGCTATCTTGTCAACAAAAAGTCAGGCCAGGTCATGGATGTTGCAAAAGGTAAGTTAGTGGAGAAAAGTGCTACGAAGGCGTGTTACGGACTTCATCCCGAAATGCGTGCCTGTATGATATTCTGATCGTGCAATGTTGTACTTAACTCCGTTTTTTCATTTGCATTGAATTTGCTACACAGGTGCAGCAAAGGCTGGCGTAGACATTGTACAACAAACTCAAGCTACTAGCATCAAGGAAAACCTGAACTTTCAGAAATTTGGTCTCTCTCCGTATGGTCATATCTACTTGACCAACAAGCCTTCTCTTATCCTGGGCATTAAAGAATCCTTCTTTACTCGTCGCGAGGGGCTCCACGTCCACCTTCAGCTCGTTGACAAGCGTCATCTTGATCGTAAGGAGCAACGCTGGGATTTTGTCCTTCCAATTATCAAGGAGGCTGCTGCTGAGCCTGTAAAGAGAAGCATGAGTTCTAGCACTGTCAAGAGCAATACTCCTAGCGTCAAGCTGCCCGCTGTTGCTCAAATTAAAGAGGATGGTAAAGTGATCTTTGTGTGTTGTTTCGATGTCTAACGCCCTCACCAAAAGTAGATGCTCGCTCGGTTCATTCCAATGCTGAATCCACTTGCTCAAGTATTGATAATGCCAATTCTAACGCTGTACCCACTGGCTCCTTCCCTGACACTGCCTTCTTCTTGAAATCAGATGCTTCTGGTCTCTACATCAGTATTGAAAATTCAACTTCGGTCACTTCTGGTACTCAATTGACTATCGACAGCCTCCGCAAGAAGAACTACGATAGTCAGCTCTGGACTTACGATGTTTCAGCTCACCGCCTTGTAAACAAATTCTCGGGTCTAGTTCTCGGTATCGAACTTAACTCCATCAAAGACGGCTCTGATATCGTTCAAACTGTCTCATCCGATGCTGAAGATAAATCGCAAGCTTGGTTTTTATCGTCTGAAGGCGAGATCACATTAAAGAACAACGATGGCTTTGTTCTTGGCTTTAAAGAAAGCTGGTTTGGTAACCGTGAAGGTGCTCATCTTCATTTGCAAAAGAGAAACAAGGGCAATCAGCACCAAAAGTTCACTGTTGTTTTACCCATCTTTAAAAAGAGCACGGAAACTACAGTCAAGACTGAGCAGAAGGGTGTTTTCCCCGATGGCTGGTTCTTTGTCAAGAGCCAAGCCCGCGGTCTGGTTCTTACTGTGTTGGAAACAGGCGTCATTGCTGCTGAGGTGGCTGCCACCAAGCTTGACACATCCAATTATTCTCGTCAACTCTGGAAGTATAACGAAGGCTACATTGTCAACAAAGCTTCTGATATGGTTTTGGACGTTCGTGGAGGTATGCGATCCTGTGCAAATTGTTAATAGGCTACTTTTGCTAACGCATCATTGTAGGTTCAATCGAAAGTGGCGCCAGTATTTGTCAATACACGCGCAAGGAGAAGGAAAATAAGAATCAGCAATGGGCATTGACTCCTGAAGGCGTCATTTATCTTGAAGCCAGTAAAAAGCTTGTATTGACCGTTAAGGAAAATGAAGCAGTTCGTTCCAAGCTCTACCTGTCTGAGAGAAAGCCTGGACACAAGGAGCAATGTTGGAATTTTGTGTTACCTGTATTCAAGAAGAAGCAAGGTACGTAAACTATAAATACAGCAAATGTAACACCGCAAGTGTAATAAATTATGTAAACGTGTAGCCACTGCATCCGCAATTACCAAAATCAACACTTTCCGTTATGCTACTTACCCTTCTGGTTGGTTTTTCATTCGCTCTTTTGTTTATGGTTCAACCACTGAATCACCATTGGTTTTGACCGCCAAAAATGAAAAGTCCATCGAATTGAATTTGCTCGATCGTGAACATTGGCAAAGCCAACTCTGGTCTTTCTCATCTGGTAAACTCATCAACTATGCTACTGATCTCGTCATCGATGTTTCATGTAAGTGTATCTATTTCTCTTTTGTGCTCTTGAATTTATTTTAAAGCCAAATCTCAATCTACCAAATTAGCACTTTCTGCTGGCGCTGGCTTGATCCAGAACAAGAGTTCTGCCCAAAAGTGGTACATGACCGTCGATGGCTATCTTCTTTATGGCCAATCTGGCGATAAACTTGCTCTTTGTGTCGAAACTCAGGACAAGAACAAGTATCGTCTTACGCTCTGTAGCCACAAATATTCTCAAGAATTAAGCTGGGGCTTCTTAATTCCTAAATTTGGCTATCGTTCTGGCGTTCAAACCCTTTCTCAATGGTCCATCGCTATTCTCAGAGAATGGCGTACTATTACTACGACAACTACCGCCACCAAAAAGTTTGTTCATCAACCTGTAGCTGAATGGCCTCAAGGCGAGTTCTATATCAATGGCCCTGATGGCCATGCTTTGGTTCCTAAGAAATCTGAATCTGGATCTGCTTTGGTCATGAAGAAATTGGAGATCAGCACCGAAAATGTTTTCAAGTGGACGTTCCGCAACGGTTATCTCGTGCACTGTGCTACAGGTCTTGTCATGCGTGCTCCAGGTAAATCACTTTTTTTTTTACATGTACAAAGCAGTTTTGTGCAACACTACTAACTTGAATATGCCGATTCCTTAGATAATTTTGCACAAGGTTCTCAACTTCAATTAAGCTCTCAAGCTGAGGGTGATTCCCATCAGTCGTGGACACTGCGAACCGATGGCACTATTATCTCCAAGAAAGACGAGCAGTTTGGTCTCGGCGTTGTTCAAGTCAATGGAGCCTGGACTATACAGATGGTCACTGGAAGCTACCACGCCTGGAGAATTCTCTACGGTAGATACGAGACGCGATATTCCGAGCAAGAAAAGAAGGATATTTCATATCTTGTCAGCTTCCAACGAATTGTGTTGACTCTTTGGATCATGCGCAAGCGTAAGTAATTTAGATACATTGCAATATGGCGTCTAACGCTGGTCTCCATGTTCTTTAGATGATGATGTTGAGCGTAAGCTAGTTACACATACGTATGGTGTGTTCCCCAAGGGCTGGATTTTTATTCGTTCCAAGTGCGATGATGGACTCTTCATCACTGTCACTGACATGAAGAAGGGTGCCAAGTTGGTTTTAGCCAAGTTGGACAGCAAGACTTATAAAAGCCAACTCTGGAGATATCGCGAGGATGGCTGTCTCGTCAATTTTGAAACCGACTTTGTAATTGATGTTGCCGGTGGCAAGCTCTTTTCCAATGCCAATGTCATTCAATGGAGCCCCAAGTTCTTGCGTTCTAGCCGTAAGAATCAGATGTGGGGTCTTACCGTCAATGGCCATATTCATCCTCAATCCAAATCTGACTTGGTCCTCAGTCCTGTCGGTACCCAAGCCAAGGAGGGTGCTGAATTAAAGCTGGTCAAGCGAGGTGATTTGAGCCTGGACTACCAACAGTGGTCATTTGCAACTCCTGTCTTTAGCAAATGCACCCATACCTCTTATGCCGCGCAACAAGCCAACAAGAATAGTCTTGTCTTTGAAAAGGTTGGCAGTAGCTGCTCAATTGACGAATCTAGCTCTGAGCGCTACGAGAGAGTGACCAAAAAGACCATCGTACGTCGTTGGGGCATTTTCCCCGAAGGCGGTTTCTTTGTTCGTAGTTCTCATGGCAACAAGAATTTAGCATTGACTGTTGAACGTGATGAATCTTCTCTGCAGCACAGAATCGTCGTTCGTTCGTTGAACTTCAAGGCCTACAGATGGCAGTTATGGCGCTATAACAACGGTTATTTGATCAACGAGGAAACTGGTCTAGTTCTTGATGCTCAAGCCTCTGAGGATATCGCAGTTGAAGGCGAACAAGCTCAAGTTTACCTCAAGGAGAAGGCTTCTAATGAAGGCCAATTCTGGGATCTTGGTGTGAATGGCGAAATTCACTTGAGATGCAACGAGAGATTGACAATTGGTATGGCTCGCTCAGCCGATGCATCCATTGAAGGTGCTCAGGTAGGTATAAGTAAGATAAGAATTGTTCATACTAATGTAGATGGCAAGCAAGTATCTGCCTTCAAGTCTGATGAATGGCTGCGTTGGACTTTCTCTAAGCCTGTCTTTGGAAAGCGTTCTACTACCACTAATACTAGTACTAGTACCAAGACTAGCACTTCGGTTACTGAGAGTGGATCAAGCCTGGAAATTGAAAAGTGTGAAGATCATGCTGTCACTATCCAGGAGCAAGACGAGGTGATGAATGACGAGGAGGAGGAAGAAGAGAACGAGGAGGAAGATGAAGAAGCTGAGGCAGAGGAGGCACGGGAGGTGGACGATAGTGATTATGAGATTCAAACACCTGTACAGACGCCTTCATCTTCATCCAATACCTCATCTGCTGCAGGTGTTGCTATCATCACTGCCGGTGCTGCTGTTGCCGTTGCTGCTGGCACCACAGCTAATGTCATTACTAGCTCGCCCACAACCGAGACTCAATCTACTATTGCTACTATCACCACTATGGAAGCAACTAGTAAATCTGACATTGTTGCCACTGTAGAGACTCCTACCAAAGTTGATCATGCCAAGGCACCTGCTGGCCCTGCTGGCCCAGCCTTGAAAAAGTCTGATTCTGCCAAATCTCAAAAAGAGAATCGTAAGGATTCTTTCCAACTGGAGAAAAGCTATGTTCCTACTGGCTTTGAGAAGATTGTTCGATTCAAGTCTCACCATGGTGGTTTTCCTCCTGGCTTTTTCTTCATCAAGAGTTCTTTGCATGGCTATGTTCTGGATCTTGTTGGTGACGCAAATGCAGGCAGCTTTGCTGTTTTGACTAGAATGAAATCCACTGACTTTGCTAGTCAATTGTGGTCCTATCAAGATGGTTTCTTGGTGAATCTTAAGGGCCGCGTTTTGGTTTTGGATGCTGCTAATGTTGCTCTTGTTGCTGGTGAGCGTGTTCACATGTCTATTCGTAACTCAGAGGCTGAAGGATGTGATGATCAAACCTGGGAATTCTCTCCTGAAGGTTTGATTCATCTCAAAAGCAAGCGTTCTTTTGTATTGTCCCTTAAAGAAACCAAGCGTTCTGACAAGTATACTCAAATCGATGTTTACCTTCATGAAGCAAAGGCTCTTGTCAAGAAGCAAGCTCGCCCTGAACAACACTGGGAGATAATGGTGCCTTCATTGATTCCTGTCAGTCAGAGTGAATCTGGTGTCAAGGTGATTGAATCTAAAAAGATTGAAAAGGTCACTAGCTCTACTGCTACTGCTATCGTTTCTTACAAGTGGCTCAAGGAAACCTACTGCCATAAGGTCACTAGTCTGAACCAATGGCCTAGTACTCAAGGCTGGTTCTTTATTCGCTTTGGCAGTGAAAAACATTTCCTTGCAGCTGGCGATTCGGCTCAAAGCCAAGTTGGTCTTTATGAGATCTCCCAAGATCTGGATTACAGAAGATTCTTGTGGACTTTTGTTGATGGCTATTTGATCAATTACAGATACATGCTTCGCCTTGTCTTGAGTACCTGTAAGCATTGAAATACGCTAGCAATACATACGCTAATCTTTAACATTTCGATAGCTCATCACTGGATCTTATCCAACTCCCATAGCACTCTTAACCAAACATTCTATATTCACGCTAATGGATCAATCTCTGTCAGAATCTCAAAGATTATCTATTACATTCGCTTTATCCGCACTAAATCCGGAGCTTACACATTGGATGTTACCTCTGATGGTGCTTCCAAAGAGGCTCAAGGACTGGACCTTCACATCCCTGTTATTTCTGATGCTGAATACCAAAAGAGATCAGTCTTGGCCCTTTCTACTGCCAATGCTTGGATCAAGAAGCAAAAGTCTGACTGGAGCATCTTGACCAGTACAACAGTTCGTAGGGGTGTATTCCCTGCTTCCTCTTGGTTCTTTATCAAGGCTACTTGTAAGGGTTCTGAAGAACTGGTTCTTGCAGTCCAGGAATCTAGCTCTCAGCTCGTATTGAAAAAGTTGGATTTCAAGACTTTCAAGAACCAGCTGTGGGCTTATAACAACGGCCTTCTGGCCAACTATGGCAGCAAGTTTGTAATTGATGTTAAGGGTAACTAGGCCTATCCTATTGTCATGTTTGATCCAGTCACTGACCACCTTTTACACGCACTTGTAGGCTCTGTAGCAGTTAAATCTGCCATTATCCATGCTGCTGAAGCTGCTGTTAGCACCCAGAAATGGTATTTGACATCAGAAGGTCGTATTGAGCTTGATAGCCATGAGTTTTATGTCCTCGGTTGCGATGATTTCAAGGATGGTGCTCAAATCTTACTTGGATCGTCTAGAGCTTCGAGTTCTGTCAAGACTATTCAATGGAAATTCTCTGTTCCTGTCTTCGGCAAGAAGACCACAGCCACTGCTACAACCACAATAACTTCCAACATCACTGATATCACTAAAGAAATAGAAAGTGGTGCTACCATTGAAGGCACCAATGAAGTTGCATCAACCAACAACTCTCAAGTAGCCCTCGCTCGCAGAACTACCAAGCATTCTTATGTGATTTATCGTGAATCTCGTTTGATTATTAGCTGGTGGAGAATCATCTTTATCCGCCGTCTTTCAGCATGCCGTACCCAAAAGGAATACCTCGAAGTTATTGAGCAATATCGTCAAATTCTGTATAGTCGTTTCTCACAATACTTGGAGGTTTACGGTTCTTCTGTCACTAAAGAGGAACGCCGTACTCTGGAGGCTTCCATCGAGGAAACTAAAACTACCCTCGAGACAGAGGTTTTCGCCAAGTCCACTACTTATCTCAAGACATTAAAAGCTGATCAAGAAGTTTCCTCAAAGCAGCTTGATGTATCAACAATTGTCACTGGATGTTGCCATTCTATCGAGAAAAAGTATGAAACTATTATCTCCAAGGCTGAAAAAGAGTCTGCTATCACCAAGGAATCCTCTGGCACCGTCCTCACTGGACAACAAGTAGTTAAGCACTATGAATCTGAATCTGAAGCTGTTGAAGGCGTCCTTGTCGTCGTTGATACTATTCAAATTACTATCCGCTATTGGTTCAGAACTCTTTATGGTCGCATCACTGAGGCCTCAAATAAGGGCGCCAAGAAGGAAGAGATTGACCTATTGATCAAAAATTCTCAAAAGGATCTTCAAGGCCAACTGATCAAGATTCGTGAAACCACTGCATCCTCCTTGTCTGGCTCGGTCGCTCTCTCTGAAGAATACAAAAATACATTTGAAAAGTCTGTTTCTTCTGTTATTGAAAAGTCCACTTCTGAGGTTGATCATTTTGTCTCCAACGTTGACATTTCCACAGCTTCTACTGCTGAAAATTGGAAAAAGTTGACTGGCGCTATTGATAATACTTTATCACTCAAGTTCCATGAATGCAAGAGCAGTGTTCAAGAAGTAGATGTTGTTTCTGAAATAGAAACTAAGAAGGAGGAAGACGTCCAAGTGTCCAAAGAAGAGGTTGAATGCTCCAAGCTTGAAATGGTCACTACTCTTGCTGAATCCAAAGCCTACATTACTTCTTGGTTTACCAACATCTACAATGATGTTTCTTGGTCTCTTGAGTCTAGTTCAAGCACACAAGAAGACACCTTGACCATTATCGATGCCGCTGAACTTGATGTCGTTGCCAAGATTGATGAGTCTGTTGCATTGCTGTCTGTTTTATCAACAAGCCTTACCTATCTTTCTTGGACTGAGCGTCGTCGTTTAATTACTTACTACATCAGCATGAAGACGTATCTTTTAGCCAATCTGAAACAATTCAAAACGTCCATTGTTGAATCTGATAAAGAGGCCACCCTCAAGATCTGCCAATTTACTTTTAGTGAAAAGGAGCAGTTGGATGTTTTGAAGCACATTGATTACATTCTAGAGAATGTCTCTACTTCTACTACTACTACTGCAACAACAACCGCTACCAGTACTAATGCTATTGAATCTGCTACATCTGAGTCCTCTATTTCCAAGGAAAAACAAGACAAAGTTGTTGACATTATTGTTAAAGACACAGAATCTGTTGCAGTTGGCGTCATTTCTGAAAAAAACACTGTATCACAAGTTGAAGCTATCACCAAGGAATCTGAATCCATCTCTGCTGGCGTTGTTCATGGAACCACCGATGCTTTGTCCAAAGTAGATGTTGCCACAGATGGTTCCAAATCTGTTACTGTTGGCGTCATCTCTGGCAAGGTTATCGAGAGCAAAGAGTATTCATCTATTGAAGCCGATGTAAAGGAATCCATGGACGTTGTTGTCGACAATGGAAAATCCTCCTCTGCAGCAGTCAAGGACACCGATGTGGCAACTGTTATTTCCAAGGGACAGAGCTCCTCATCCAACGTTGCTGATAGTTCTAAAGAGACCAAATCTACCATTATCACTGGTGTAGCTGCTGGTGTTGTTGTAGGCGTTGCTGCTGGTGCTGCTGCGGAAGTCGTTTCGCATAAAAATGATTCCGTATCCAAGGTAAACATCATCTCGAAGGGCCCTGAATCTGTTGCTGCTGGTGGTGTCACTGAGCAAACCAAAACGACCACAAGCAATAAGGAAACTGCTTCTGTTGGTGCAGCTGTCGGCGGTACATTATCTGATGTTGAGAAGACGGAATCATCTACTATTGATGTCAAATCCACAGAGAAGGATAAATGCGCAAAGACTGAAGCTATCATCAAAGAATCTGGCTCAGTTACCATCGTTGGAAGTAAGGAAGCTACCAGAGTAACTGATATCCTTGAATCCGGTTCATCTGCTATTGAAGTTGCTGTTGAAGAGAAGGATACTATCATCACCAAAAATAACGGTGCCGCTGTCAATGTAGTTGTAGGCGGCTCTGCAACTAAGGTCGATGCAGTTACTAAAGAGTCAGAATCCGTCACAGTTGCAACTGGTAAGACGGAATCTGCCAGTGTAACTGATGTCATTGAAACTGACTCATCTACTATTGATATCGTCATTGGCAAAAAAGATACCATTGCAACAACTGAGGGCACTACTGTTGGTGTCGTTGTTGATGGCTCTGATTCTAAGTTTGATGTTATTACCAAGGAATCTTGTTCGTCTAAGGTTGATATTACCACTGATAAAAAGGATACCATCACGGAGACAATGGGTTCCGCTGTTGGTGTTGTCGTTGGTAGCTCTGGTTCCAAGATCGATGTTACTGCCAAAAAATCTGTATCTGCTACTGTCATTACTGGTGAGAAGGAGACTACCATCGTAACTGATGATATTGACTCTGGCTCATCTGTTATCAATGTTGTTACTGCTAGGAAGGATTCAGTTATTAAAAATAATGGCGCTGCTGTTGGTGTAGTTGTAGGTGGCTCTGATTCCAAGGTCGATACTACTGCTAAAGAATCTGAATCTGTCACTGTCGTAGCTGATAAGAGGGAAACTACTACTGTAACTGATGTTATTGAAACTGGCTCAACTGCTGTTGGTATCGCCACAGGCATCAAATCGGAAGGTTCTGTTACTGGTATTGTTGTAGATATCTCTGATTCTAAGGCTGATGTTGTTACCGAGCAATCTGGATCTGTCACTGTCATTGCTGGTGAAAAGGAAACCACAATTGTAACTGATATCATTGAAAATGGCTCAACTGCCCCTGATATTATTACTGATAAGAGCAATACCTTCACCAAAACCAAAGGTTCTACTGCTGGTGTCATTAATGGGTCTAATTCGAAGGCTGATGTTATTATCAACGAGTCAGGATCTGTTGCTGTCATTACTGATGGGAAAGCAACTGCTATTGTAACCGATAAGAAGGATACGATAGTTGTAAACGAAGATTCTATTGCTGGTGGTGTCGCTATTGATGTCACTGTTGGCGGCTCTGATTCTAAGGTTGATGTTATCACCAAAGAGTCTGAATCTATCACTGTCGTGGCTGGCAAGAAGGAAACTACCACTGTAACTGATGCTATTGAAACTGGTTCAGCTACTGTTAATATCGTCACAGGTGGGGAAACCACTGTCAAGACTAAGGATTCTGCTGTTGGTACAGTTGTCCATAGCTCTGATTCTGATAAGGTTAAAGTTGTTAAAAATGACAGCTCTACTAAGGGCGTCAAGGTTGAAAGTACAGAGGTTCCGCTTGGAGGCACTTTGAACGATGAAACATTGGTCAGTAAGAACACTGTTACTGCTGGTGTTGCTGTCGGCGTAGCTGCTGGTGTCATTACTGGTGTCATTACTGGCTCTGCTGAAAAGTCATCTTCGACTTGTGATAAAATCTCGGTTGTTGAAGATGCCAAATCTGCTGAA
>MU619292.1:70342-82353 GCA_025201805.1 Parasitella parasitica
GTCTTCTCTATCAAAGAAGAATTCAAGAAGACTGTAACCACTGAGCTCTCTGTAGCCAAGGTCGAAGTTTATGAAGCTTCCAAATCCAATGTTATCACAAAGGTTGAGGTCGGTCAAGTTGCTGACGGTTCTGAAGTCATTGTTAATGTCTCCAAGCCTTCCCAGCAAATCATCAAACAAGAGATTGTCTATGAATCTGTTGAACACGCTCAAAACGAAACCAAGAAAGCTTTAACATTTGCTGTTGCTGAAACGCAAAAGAAGATTTCCTCTTGGTATGCTATCTTGTTTAGCAAGATTAGATCCATCGAATTCAGCTCTGCTGCTGCTTACAAGAAGGAGGTCGATCTTATCGTGGCCGATGCGCTCAAGGAGGCCGCTGTTATTGTTAGAGAGTCTAAATCTTCAATTGAATTCAACTACTCTCTTTCTGAATCATGTTCAACTGATGTTGCTTCAACTGTTGCAAACTCTCAGAAGCAAGCTCTTGAATCTTTGGATAGCATCTACGTTATTGTCACCGAGCAAACTTCTGCTATTCAAGAAATTGCATCCTCAGCAGATGTCAAAACTATTGAAGAAAAGATCACTGTCGTTGAAGAGCAATCGAGACGCAAGACTGAAAAAGCTCTTCAAAGCACTGCCGAGACCGCCATCTGTGCCGGTTTTGAAGGTAAAACTATTACTTGGGTTGAAACTGCTCAAATTCCTGCTTCGTTTAAAGACGTCAAGGTCTTTGCTTTTGATCTGGTTGATACAGTTGTAAACTATCGCGCTACTATTGCCAAAGCTTGGTTCCGACTTGTAACTCAAAAGAAGAATGCTTGCACTCTCTCCCATATTGATGTTGATGCATTGATTATTCGCTGGTACCACCTTTATCTTGAGCAACGCATAAAGGCCAAGCATTCCGATAATGATATTTATGTATTGACAATCGCCTTGAAGTTGGTTTTGGCCGAATTCTCTGTTGAATCTTCTTTCGATGAATATGAGCTAAAGACCCTTGCTTCCGCATGGCTTCAACTGGAGCTCTTTGAAGATGCGTCTGCTAGTATCCGCAAGATCAAGCAGCTCCAAGGCGTATATACGGTCGCTATTTCTCATGCTTTTACTATCCGCACCATGATGGACCTTGCGCGTAGTGGCTGTCTCTGCTGGCATGCTCAATTTACTGCTGATATGTTTGCCGCTTGCACCGTCAACAATGGTACTAGCACTGAGGTAACAGTAGTTTCCAACACGGCCATGCTTCTTGGTTTGGAGAACGCTGGCCAACTTGCTGTCGTTTCGTCTAATCCCAAGATTCTCGAAGCCGCCAAAGCCAATGGCTCGAAAACTGTATCACTTGATCGATTCTCTGCTGGAAAGAAGGAGCACAGCTTTGACATCGAATTTGACGGGTTGGACATTTTCGCCGAAAGCTTTGAAACTTTTTATGAAGCCAAGATTCTCGCATCCACCAGCATTGAAGTCCCCGCCTCTCGCTCATGGTTTCAAAGAGTAGTATCAACTGTCGCTGAAACAGCTGAATCAGTTAGTCATGCAATAATTGGTTAAACAGTAATTTGCTATCATATTATAATTAACACTTTTTAACAATAAACAACAAGTTAAAAATTATGAATATTTAATGGCTTAATACTTTAATTTTCAAGAGATGACTTAATCTTAAAGATTGCATACAGGCACTGCATCTGTCAAAGACCTGCAATCTGCCTTTTTAAACATTCAAGAGTGGATCGTACCTTGCTATCAAAATAAATATTACATAATAATCAAGACAGCTTTCAAGCACTCTGTAAGTCATGAACATGTCATATACTCAAGTCAATCATAGGATGCAAACATTGTCCTAAGTAATCTGTACTCTTTCGCACTCGTTTAGCTTACTGTATATAAATGAACTGATGTTTACGGCCAGTTTCTTGATGTGTTACAAGTTGTTGGTACAGAAAGACATCATTTATCCCCTTTTCACCTTGAATATCAAGATTTTTATATGTTGTGATATGGATTTTTTATATATAATACATGATAGAGTTTAGTTGAACAAGGGCAAGTTAAAGTTATAGCTATAAGGATCATTGAATCTCAAACCCTTCTCGAGAGAAGAAATCTTTTCCAAGTCGTCCTTGTCCAAAGACCAAGAAAAGATATCAAGATTAGAGTTGATACGTTCTTGGTTAGTACTCTTGGGAATAACTGCAACGTTTCTCTCAGTAGACCAGCGGAGCAATACTTGGCCAGTAGTCTTGTTGTGTTTGGTAGCGATTTCCTTGATGATAGGATGTTCAAGCAAAGGGGCAGCAGTCTTGCCGTCAGTAGTCAAATCAACGAATGAAGCAGGGCCGAAAGAAGAGTAGGCGGTGATGCAAATACCCTGAGACTGAACCCAAGAAACCAAACGGCTTTGCTGAAGGTAAGGATGAAGTTCGACTTGCAAAACAGCAGGTCTGATTTTGGCGTAAGTCAGCAAATCCAAGATGAGCTGGACATTAAAGTTGGAGACACCAATGTTACGAACCAATTTAGCATCAACCAGCTTCTCCATTTCGCGCCAACATTCGTGCATGGGAGAGGGCTCGAACTCAATTTCATTCTTATTGGGTTGGTACCAGCCAGCGGGATATACTTGATCGATGTCAACATGCTTCAAGGGGACAGGGACTACATAGGCGCAAGGATTTAGCCATAAAGCAGCAGCCTTTCGTACAAATACTTACAATGAATCAGATACAGATCAACATAATCCAGACCAAGGTCCTTTAATTGCTTGTCAAAAGCACCACGAAGTCTGTCCTTATTGTGATAAGTATTCCAGAGTTTGGTTACAACTACACAATACACGACGTGTTACTATGCATGTCCTTTAGGCGCACCTTAACCCATAACTTACCAAAAACTTGTTCCCTAGTAACAATACCTTCGTTGATAGCCTTATTAATACCTCGGCCAACTTCAATTTCATTGCCATAATCAGCAGCGCCATCGATTAAGCGGTAGCCAGATTTGATGGCATTGTAAATGGTGTCCTCAGCATCTTGAGGGGAAACTTTCCAGCAGCCAAAACCGACCAAAGGCATTTTGTCCCCAGTGCGATCCAAGGTAACATATGTTTGAGCAGCCATCTTTTATTTAGGATGTATATATGGAAATAACAGTTGGAGTAAAAAAAATAAAAAAAAGGTGCTTTTTATATCTAAACGTGTAGAGATCCTTTTTCTTTTTTTACTCGGGAATATTACATAACAATTAATCCGGAAAGCTGCACTAGTTTAATTCGAAGATTTATCTATAAAGAGAAAGGTGTAGACTGAAAACAGCCCTTAAAAGCGGGAGTGTAGCATTAATAAATCATAGGTCCTCTTGGATGAACCTTAATTTTTCTGTGGAGAAATGTCAAGTCTGGGGGTCGTTTGGGGGAGGGGATGGGGTGCCAATCAACTTTTTTGACACCTTTCTTTCAGCAAATCTCAGGAAACCAAACCTTCCAAGCAACTACACTATTAAAGATCTCCCTCTCAAAGACTGCAACTTTACTCAGGCAGGTACAGCACCGGTCCATCCCATTTGCTAGTACACGTTCTAGTATCATTACCCGAACCAGCTCTCAAATCTCAACCACTAACTCCTTTAACCATCGCTCATCAAAGATTCTTGTTTCGTCAGGTGTTACGTCAGACAAACGTCGTTCCTCTACCATACCAAATTCATTAGCGTTCCCGCTCATCAATCTGCTTGTATCAAGGCTCGACAACCAAGCCATGGTATCAACAATTTCCTGCTGATTCGCCCAGTCCTCCCCCCCATCAGAAACTGAACTCCTCTCCTAATCTCTTTCAATGGGTCTCTGGGAATGTAAGTTCAGCTCAATCATCAAGCCGCCAACTTAACAACTCAGGCTGCTGAGATCGCTCAACTTAATCAGCTCTTCCAACGCAATGTCCAACTTCAAACTGCATTCGATCCGTTTGCTTTCAACGCATAGCTGAACTTGAACAGGCAGCTTTTTTGCCCTCTTTCTACCCTTCAAGCAACAGTTCAGCCCTCCTCTACTGCAGCAGCTTCCTCCTGGGTGGCCGCGGCAGCCAATGACTCAATCAACGTTTAATGCCATACATGAATCAACTTAATAGCAAGCAACAGGCTAGTTTTATGCCAGGCCCATTTATTGGTGGTAATGGCATAATTTTTGCATGCTACCAAGCTTATTGCTGAAAGGAAATCCTCTTCTTGCATTGGGCTTCTTCTGGACCAGGAAAAGGCTCACGACTACATCTACCCCGAGTGTATGCACGGCTTTTCACTCTGTTAGCTTACCCTCTACTCCCAATGGTAGCCTGGCATCTTAATTCTTTTCTACGCAAATACACATTAACATTAGACATATATCCTACGATTTTATTACACAACATCACGCCAACCGCCAGAGTGATCCTATATCCCCTTCCTTCTCTTCAACATTGCGTTTGATTCAGTTCTTTGCTCAGTTCAGCAGGATCTAGCATTTAAAGGCTTTGATCCTCCCCTTGATGGAGAAGCTGATGATTTGGCTGATGCCTTTACTGACTTATATCTTTAACCTGCAACGTCTACTTCTACTATGAATACGATTATTGGCACTTTACAAAGCCTTACCATCAAACCTCTTCCTTCTTCAGATGATACCCAGGTGAAAATCTTGGACTATGCAGAAGATACTCTGGTTTATCTTTGGCCATCACACTGTCTGTTCCAACTTTGCTGCATTGATCTTATTGCATCAGCTAATTCTTAAACTCAACTCTGTCAGTGCTGCGATCTCAGCCCTCATCCCCCACTGGGTCCAACCTTTCCTCCATCCTGGTAGACACTACCGCCTATTCCTTACGTGGTGGAGTTGGAGGCATGCGTGTATGGTTTTCGATGATGTCCTGCTTCTTCCTCATTCAGTTACACAGTGTACTACTTATTCTTTCTCCCGTTCGGGAAAATGAAGTGCGGCCTGATTTTTAGGTTTTAAAGTTTTGTAATAAAGCATTAGAATATGTAGTTTTGTGTGCTTTGAAGCTTATGTCTTTTAGGCAGTTAACCAAATGCACCTCGTGAAATACCTTAATACAAAATTTCTACCCTTTGACGGAAACAATGTTCTATATGAGCCTAAAATTGTATCTTTTAATGAGAATTATCAATATTATTCATATAATGCCAAGTCTACGGTCTTTTTAATAGACGTTGCAAGCAAATATCTGATATTTAAGATTGTTTATGAGAAATGAAACTGTTTTTGCACATAACTTTTGATAGAGACATTGTCCAGTAGAAACCAGGTGATGCTCAGATTGCGATAATCATGCCTGTTTGAATGGCGCATGATGATACTGTAAGAGCGCGTATGGAGTCTCTATAAATGGTGCAGCCATTATAAAATTAGAGCTACTACTGGATGCTACGTCTGAATGAAGCATGACAAAAAGTTTCAACCCGTGTCTTGTATACTTTAAAGAACAAATTTGTTGAGAAGAACCATTTTCTATAATGTACATGTGTCCATATTACATTTTTGCACTAAGAATACTAAAAGCAGCTTTAGAAGATATTGTAACGCTTTGCCAAAATATCAAGACAGTCTCAAGAAGGTAAAAGAATCTGGCTACAAAGTAGTTGATATATTAGAAAATCATAAGTGAAGCGATTATGTTTGGTGAACCTAATGGTTGAAAAACTAATGACAAGATCGCTGGCAGATAGAGTGTTTGTCAGCCCAATTTCGGCAGCAGGCGATCCGTTTAACAAAAGAGATGGAAAAAAAACTGCAGAGTTAATGTCTCGCATAATTGCAAACGAAGACGCTCAAGTTAAGGAGAAGATTTGTCATTTCTGTTGACCTATTGACTAGACATGTTGAGATATACTTTTGATCGAAGTATTTGATTAAAAAAAAAGAGGTGAAGGACGTCTAAATGTTTATTCGAAACCCAGTATTTTCAGAAAGAAAAGCGTGTCTCACAGTTATATATTGGTTATTTCGTTCTAGTACACAACATGGCGGTAATGAGTACAGCTATGAACTGGAACATAGAAATTTAATCGAAAAAATTTGTAGATAAATTGGTTGTTATTAGTCAGTAGACAAGGTAAAGTGCGTCTTACAAAGTGGTTTGTCACTATTCCACCCAAAGAAAAAGCAAAGATCGTAAAAGATGCTACACAGCTCGTATTAGCTCGACGAGTAAAAATGTGCAACTTTCTCGAATACAAAGGTAATTTCACTATACTTTATTTGCATCAGAATCCTAACACTCTATACAGACCAGAAGATTGTATATAGAAGGTACTATCATGAACAAGCGGTTACAGATATCCCTATTAAAGCTATTGCATATATCAACGCAATAGATATGCTAGTCTCTTTTTTGTAGCGGGCATCAACCAAGACGACAACGAGTTGATCACACTCGAGATTATTCATCGCTATGTTGAGATACTCGATCGTTATTTTGGAAATGTAAATACGTGCTCGTACTGTCCTTCTCCAACAACCGTTATTAAACTTGTCTTTAGGTATGTGAACTTGACTTGATTTTCAATTTCCAAAAGGTAGATACACACACATATGCATCTATTGATAGCTATGAGGTATTAATGATTGATAAAAAAAAAGGCATATTTTATCCTGGATGAACTTCTTATTGCAGGTGAATTGCAAGAGACGAGCAAAAAATTAGTATTGAGAGTGATCACGCAAGAAGACCAACTCGGGGAACAAGAAGGCAATGAACCCAAGGCCGGATAGATATCAATTTCATCAAGAAATAAATTATATTGTTATAAATGTCATGCGATATATCTTTAATGTCTATCGCTTGTAATAAATGCATATCTTGCCAAGTTTATTTCTTGTCCCGTAGATCCAATACTTTAAAATCATAATCTGCCGTCTTAACATGACCACCATTCTCAGCACCCTAATCATTGAAAACAAAGTAGTTGAGTAGGTGCGAGTATTAAACCTTTATGCGGCAACTCACCGTGTATATCGGTAGATCAGGATGAGGATGGAATGCAGGAGTCTTTTTACAGTTGCTAATCACATCTAACCCTGGAGGATCTGTCAGCCGAAATATACCAAAGCTGTATACTCCAGATTAATATAAAAGTTCCCTAAGAATATGCACCCTCTTACTTTGGCTTTTGTGCCGGCGCACAAACAATCGCAATTGCCTCTGGTAACATGAGCTGATATGAACAATGCGTGTGCAGGTCCACAGAACTTAAAAAGCAGGATTGTGTGGGATGTGTCTAGCAACATGACGAGTCAATAAAGACAAAGTAGATTATGGCTTTTCGAAAAATTTACATGAATCCACCCAAAAGTAAGCAAATCGTGCTTGTCTTGAATATCAAACAGATCCTCTTCATTTTCGGTCGTACATGTATCGGATGTGCCTATTTGCTTGGGTATAATCAACGTGGTGATTTTCAATACGTTGTTTTTCTAGCGATTCGAGTCAGATTCAAGGTGATTTACATGTAGATCTCTCCCTTACCAATGTTCCTGCCAGTATACCACATGTCTCTATTTTGTTGTTTGTGTTTGGTTGAGCAATGGACAAAAACTTTGAGTGAATTCCTTCAGGCAACAACATTTTCCTCAACGGTTCTCCTCTTTCCGTAGATGCTATTCGAATTGCAATGAGTATAACAACATCTATGCATAGTCTAACTGTCTTTACCGTCCGTCGAAGGCCCAGTTCCATACCCTTTTTTGTCATCCAATTGGATCTTTGGAGGAAGTTCGGGCCCTTGATTGCTGGATATTGGTATTTTCGGGGGCAATATAGGCAGGTTTGATGGTTTAGGCGGTAGATGAGGAGGCCTATCATTCTGCTGTTGCTGGATATGATACTTGAACCTACAGTGCAAGTTTAAAATACTACCTTAGGATTTGTATGTTGTTGGACAATCACGTACCCATCACTTTGATTATGCAAGGACAAACTTGGATAATCAGGCTTTTGATAGCCAGACACGGATGTTCTGTCATGCATAATACAGAAATGTCATTAATTTGTAGGCATTTTCCATGCAGTTACTTACGACGGTCCTTCGCTGTAGTCAATACCTACTACTCCCTTCAGTGCATCTTGTAAACTCCAATCGTTTGAAATGTCTGACGTATATGTTGGGCGCTTTTGCTGCTGGGATTGCCATAGCGTCGCCTGCTGTGCAATTGAAGCTTCCTGATCAGCCTTTCGTGCGTCGTATATCTTCTTTAAATAAGAGTTGTATGCTCTTTCTAAAGCAGGCTTCATGGATTCCATTGACTCTAGTGCTTCCAAACAGTTCTAACAATATTCTTTTTAGCTATATTAATGAAGCGTTCAATGCAATTTTACTTTATTCAATATCTTCAAATTTCTCTTGTTTTCTATGTTTTTATAGGAAGGATGTTTTGGGAGCTCCGTTAGGCCTAGACTTTGAGAGAGAGAGAGTCAATAGCAATTCACCTTGTATTCGAATATAAGGCCAAAACTACTTTGTATATTTCATATAAAGTACATAAGCGTGTTCTAAATCATTCTCCAGTTTATATACTCGAGCTTGTTTTAATAACAAGTCGGCAGAACGAAAATATAGCCGGATAGGAATGTTGGGATCAACCGTAATAGCTGCTTGGTTTCCAAGTTCAGTTGGAGATCTTGGTTTAATCATGGTGAGTTACCAAGCAGAAAGGTTTAAAGGATGAAAAGTGAGCCAAGCAGAAAGTAATATCAGAAACACACCCATGATCCGGTCCGCATTTTTAGGCACACTGTTCTTTGCCCGCACTCGAATCCATCCATATTCCGCAACCCATAAAAGGAGTGCAGCGCTGACCCACTGGTTGAAGCTTTGAATCTCTTTCTTTAAATTTTCATCTATACACAAAGATGGTAAAGTATCCAGACAAAACGAATTTAAAAGTCTATATCCATCTCGAGCATCCATCAGAGAACTTCCATCCATCGAAACCTGTACACGAATTGAGAAAAAGAGACCAGAAAACGATGTGTGTGTGTCCATCTGTGTCGAGATGGATGTTTGACACATTTCAACTATAAACGTTTGCATTCATTCTAACAAACATGTTCAATTGTAGTCCGCTGCCAGACCTGTCCTCAACGTCTACGCCGAGTGCGGTAAGAATGTCTCTGCCACTGTTCCTCTTCCTGCTGTCTTTAAGGCCCCCATTCGTCCTGATATCGTCAATTTTGTCCACACCAACATGGCCAAGAACAAGCGTCAAGCTTATGCCGTGTCTGACAAGGCCGGTGAACAAACTTCTGCCGAATCTTGGGGAACTGGTCGTGCTGTTGCTCGTATCCCTCGTGTCAATGGCTCTGGCACTCACCGTGCTGGCCAAGCTGCCTTTGGTAACATGTGTCGTGGCGGTCGTATGTTTGCTCCCACAAAGACCTGGAGAAAGTGGCACATCAAGACTAACCTTAACCAAAAGCGTTTCGCTACTGCCTCTGCTTTAGCTGCTTCTGCTCTTCCCTCTTTGGTTATGGCTCGTGGTCATCGTGTTGAAAAGATTGAGGAGGTTCCTCTTGTTGTCGCTGACTCTATTGAAAAGTTGACCAAGACCAAGGAAGCTGTTGCTTTGTTGAAATCTCTTAACGCTTACGCTGATGTCGTCAAAGTCTCCAACTCTCGCAAGCTCCGTGCTGGCCAAGGTAAGCTCCGTAACCGTCGCCACAGACAACGCCGTGGTCCACTTGTCATTTACAACGAGGATAACGGTCTTGTCAAGGCTTTCCGTAACTTGCCTGGCCTCGAACTCGTTAACGTTCGCCGTCTTAACCTTTTGCAACTCGCTCCTGGTGGACATCTTGGTCGCTTCATTATCTGGACTCAATCTGCCATTTCTCTCCTTGATGAACTCTATGGCACCTATGAAGCTCCTGCTACCTTGAAGAAGGACTATGTTTTGCCTGCTCACATCATGACTAACCCTGACGTTGCTCGTCTCATTAACTCTGATGAGATCCAATCTGTTGTGCGTCCTGCTGGCAACAAGCATCACAAGCGTCCCTTCACACAAAAGAAGAACCCCCTCAAGAATCAAGGTGTTATGAACCGCCTTAACCCTTATGCCCAAGTCCTTCGTCGTGCTGAGCTCGTTAAATCTGAAAAGATTGCTGCTGGTAAGGTTACCAAGGTTCAAAAGAAGCGTTCTACTACCTCCATTGCTTCCAAAAAGTTCTTGGAAACTCTTCGTTCTGATTAAATTCGTTGCATCTAATACGTAATAAATCTTTATTAACTATTCATGTTATAAAATATTATGCGTTTAATATATTTGTTTATTCAATATTTGCTTTTAGGAGGGACACATCGCGGAGTGGTGGACCCTGAGGACGAAAATTGAAACTATAGATTCTGATCTAATGAAGAGGAAGAGAGAGCAGAGAAAGACGGTATATATATTTATATATGAGGCTAAAAAAGAAGAAATTTAGGGATGAGGATCAAACGAAATTTGAAAAGAGAAATTAGTTGCGAAAACTTGATGATAATGGATAGTCCAAATAGCTTGTTGAATGCATGTAAATACATGAAAAGCGTATGAGTCAGGAAAAATAGGTGAGAGGAGGTGAAGAAAAAAAAAAGAAAGAGCTCAAGCATTAGACTGAGCACTGATAAATAAGCATTGACAACATTCCAATTCATTTATCAGAAGTATTTAATCGATCTTGCAAGTTGTCGCTGATAATTGGCAGTTGACTGCTTCCCTAACATTCGTCAATTCTACTGAAGTTACAGACCAAAATGCAAAAATAACATTATACAGTCGTTCCAATGCCAAAGGGCAGTTTTTTAGAAAAATAGGCGAGTGATAAATTTGTTCAATGGACGTTTTTTTAAATCTCAATGGGCGGTTTCCTATAACCCTAAGGACGGTTTCTGATAACCCAAAGGGCGGGTTTTTTTTATTCCCAAAAGGCGGGTTGATTTTTCTCGAACTATCTTCAACCAAATGTCTTTATTCTTAAGTACAGTCGACGAAACTAGGTTGGGCCAGTAAGAAAAAATTTGGGTCATTTTAAAATTGAATTTGGACGTCGCAATGAAAGTGAGACACCAGTATGAAAATGGGACAGCAATATGAAATTGGGACGCCAGTATGAAAATGGAACAGCAATAAGTAGAAGGGGACATATTAGTTTTTGGACCAATCAAACTTTTTTTTTCAATAGGCCAACTTCCCGTAAATAAGGGGTGTCTTGCTGTTATGCAAGACATAGTATAGCTTAAGCTATTTTTGTGCAAACGATAATAATGATATTAGTCCATGAAATAATTAAATCCATATTAATATCATGATAGCATACCTCGCTGAAACTCTTCCGGCCGGTTGTTGCTGTTGGCAACCATATGCAAGAAGATTGAGCGTATATTGAGACTTGCCATATGATCTCTTTTCCATCGAGTGTGACAGGTGTTGCAGCTGAGAACTGGATGGATCTTAAAATTGGCATTGTCTCGTTCGTTAGTAGTACTTCGTAGGTGGCATCTGGGGGCATATTTGACTTGTCAGGTACTCGTCAATCATAACCACGTACTTTCTTGAATTTGGTCGGTTCCGTCTGATCGACTTGACGTAATTTAGCAAGGCTTTTCTGAACACTTTTGTTGAAGAGGGTACATTCCCACGAAGTCCACCGAACAGAGCAGAGCCAAACGCCACCACTGTAGGTCTTTCAGCCTCACCAGCATTGTCTCTAGGGGCTAGCGGTTTCCACTTTTGTTGATTTGCTTGCTGTATATCAGGATTGTCTTCTTGATATTTTCTGCTACCTGTAAACAAACGCTTGCACATTTCGGTCAATGCCTTTTGCTTATTCCTATAGCTGTGGTATTTGAGTTTTTTTAATCCAGTTGTGTAGTAGTCTTTAATCGTCTGAAAATTCCGAAATATATATCGCAATGCTTGATTGAACCGATCCCAGTTGCATGTCTTGGTTGATGGTGTATCAGAA
>MU619292.1:91106-151854 GCA_025201805.1 Parasitella parasitica
AGGATTCATACAAATAGAAAGGTATTTAGTTGATTTTTCTGAGCCATTCCACATCATTCACTTGTTCGTTATACATACCCTCTATGGACAACGTTACCAGCTTATGTATGTATAGAGATATGTGTATTTATATTCTAAACCCCATGCTTGTCCCAGTCTCAAAAAAGACCTAAAGGCTTATAGGAACAATAGAAAATAAAAACCACAAGATCGTCCGTACTATACTCTTCTATTCACATATTTCACTAGGCAAATGAAAGTAAGCACAGTGGGGCATCTGAATTAACTAGATAGTTGTGTTATTGCTTGATTTTATTAGTACATTCGCATTCTTTTGCCTTGTGCGCTGTCCCATCAAAGCATTTCGATAATATGTACCTCTCTAAAAACAAATATGAGCTATTAGTTGGCTAACCATTTTGAAATAGATACCTAGACTATAATACCTCCAAGTTATTTACGATAAAGTTTTGCTATTTATTAATGAAAAATGAAGCGGATAATTCATATCGATGACGTTGCTCTTTTTTTTATTCTTTAAACCTTTTTTTATTTTTTCTGTGAGGCGAAATACTTCGCTTTGTTTTTTTATATATTCACGCAACACACCCTGCTAAATCAATGTCTCAATTAATTGAAAACTACTGTGAAAAAAGTGATAACCCCAGATTATCTGAATTTGTCTCATTGAACACCAAGTCTCTCGTTCTGTACTTTTACAATAAAGCTATTTCGGATCCACATATGATTCGACAAGAATTGTCATGCGGACTCATAAAATATAGCAATTCTCATTCTAATATGGTTTGTTTCAATATCGTCTTGTTCCTAAAGAGCCACAACCGATAAGTTATTGTGAACTTGTAGGTCATTTCAAACGACAAAAATTCTGTTGACTGGTTAGAATTGTCAAATAAAGTCAAGCAAGTATGCATTAGTATTCAAATAAGTTATTTGCATAATCACTTAAAATATTCTGTAGTTCAAAGCTTTTTCTCTTATCTCTGAAAACGAAAATAATAAATTTCTAGAAGGGGCAAAAGACTTTACCAATAAACCTGTGGTAAGTATAATTTTATATGGTGTTTCTAAGCTTAAACTGACGTTTATAACAGGATCCTTTTGCAAATGATTCCAAGTATATTTCACCACTTGTCTTGAAACAAAACATTAAAGATTGGAAAGCAAAAGCTACATATGTGGATAAACTTCATTTACAAGAGTAATTATGCATTTAAGAAGAACTTGTATATTCTTTTACTTTAACATTATACCCCATTTAGTCTTTTGTATTATTACATAATTGATCTAACCAGCACCGACAAAAATAATGGGACTCATGCTGTCTTTGGTGCAAAGCTTGAAGCTGAAATAGAAAAATTCAGAACAAGTTATAAGCCCGAAAAAGATATTGTGAAGCTGACAAAGGAATTAATAGGATTAATTGTAAGGCTTGTTTTTTTTTATAAGCGGAATCGAACTAAATATAGGTTATAGAAACCGAGCAGCACTTCTCCTCGTTCTGATGATGATCTGCAAGAAAGACTGAAATTTGCAAAAGCAAGTATTACTACAATTATCGACGAAGAAAGAAGAAATAATATGAAAGCAATCGTTAAAACTTGCAAAGTATAGTAAGTACCATACTCAGCTACAAGCTTTGATCAATTTTTAACATAAATTACAGTGTTAAATTAGAAAAAGAAAAGATTAGATTATATGAATCAGGAACGAATGAAGCAACTTATTTAATGTGTTACTTAAGGCCTGTGCTATTAGAAGTACTTAAACCTTGTAGTTTCTTGAAATTTTTATGGTAAGTGATGTGAGAAATGTATAGATGTATGTCTTCAATAATACGAAACTTTTTTATTAGGTGTGAAGCATCATTAAACTGTAAAAAACGTCAAGAGAATGAAGTTTTATTATTTTCGGACGGCAAGTCAACTACTACAACAAAAATTGATGGTATTATCGTCGATGAAGAATTTGATTTAGAAGTTGCCATAATTGAAGTGTCCGGACCAAACTGGAAGGTGAACACGACCCATTTTTTTGAAGACAAAAAAAAACTAGCTAAAAATATGAAGTCTATGTATGAAACTATTATTGACGTTAAAGATAATCCATGCATTGTTTCCAAAAAGGAAGTAAAGGTTTATGGTTTTCATGTCTATTGTAAGTCATTATTCTATCCTGCTATAATATTTCAGTTGCTAAATATTGTTTCGATATAGTAAATATTCTTTATGTCTACAGTCTTTGGCAACCAAGAGATGGATCGTATATTTTTAACTTGGAATTTAAGTTAAAACTTTGTCATCGCAAAGTTATTATTCACTCTCTCCCTGCTCTCCTCTCTCATCTTTGGCTTGTTCGTGTATGTATAATAATATTTGTCTCTCTTGTCTAAATTCACTTTTACTGAACTCTTTTTTTTATAGGACTTGTTGCGAAAGCAACATGATCAACTTTTTAATTATATTTATGAAAATGAACCTTCTCCTGAGTCATCTTACTGCGGTTCTGATGCTGAAAGGCCCAATGTATCCCCCAAAAAAAAACAAAAAACTAAGAATGTTTAATAAGGTTATAACAATATACGCGCACAAATATTTTATTTATAAATAAAAACGGCCCTTCTAAAGTATGATAATACATATATTTTTAATCCTAATGTTTAAACAAAAGACAAGTAAAACGGTGTTTTATCTATACATGATGTTAATTGAGTAAATGCTCGAGAAAAATCAACCCGCCTTTTGAGAATAAAAAAAAACCCGCCCTTTGGGTTATCAGAAACCGTCCTTAGGGTTATAGGAAACCGCCTTTTGAGATTTAAAAAAACGTCCATTGAACAAATTTATCACTCACCTATTTTTCTAAAAAACCGCCCTTTGGCATTGGAACGACTGTATAACAAATTCACACACAAACATGTTGAGAATTTCATCATCTACATGTCCAAAGCCTCATTAGACTTTCAATAAGGACGTTATATATGAGGTGATTTAAACGCGTAGTGCCTATTTTTAACTGACTGAATTGATCAAACCTTAATACGTCTCTAAAAAAAAATAACGGAATGATTTATTAAATTATAAATGCAAAAAAGATGATTAATCCAAAATCTCTTCGCTCTCTTCAATGACTTCCTCGACCCATTCTTCGACAACTTCAGATTTGCCATCATCAGCCAATTGAACTTCCTTACCAAGAGCCTTGCGTTCTTCCTCGAGTTTACGCTCAGCAGCCTTTCTCCAGGCATACCATTCCTCGAAAGCCTTTCTGCGCATAGAGTGAAGTTTAGCAGCAGCAGCATCCCCAAAGGCAAGATCATCTTCGTCGAATTGCTTAGAGTATTGACGAAGATTCTTCTTGATTTTCTTTTTCTGCTCAGAAGACAACAAGCTCTGAGGACGAGGACGCCACAACAATTGCTTGAAATTTTCAACGTTTTGCTTGAATAGGAGTTGGCCTTTGAAATCCCAGATACAGAAACCATGGTCAGCAGATTGGCGCCACATGCTGGACCCGGTAACGACATAACGGCCAGTAGGATCCCACTCAACATCACTTACCCCGTAGTGCTCCTGAGTAGACAAAAGTTGAACAGTGGCTCCAGGATCATTTTTATCCTTCTTGTCGCTGGCAAGAGGCTCGAAATCGACATTGTAGAATTCCAGATCAGAAACAGTGGACGAGCGCAAAGTAGCCAGAACAATGTTATGACCCTTGGGAGACCAGAAGAGGTAGTTGGCAGACTTTTTGCTGAGGGTCTTCATCAGTTTGAATCCGGTGGTAGCCTTCTTGGATGTGTCAAGGTAAAAGAATTTAACGTCGGTCTTGAAAGAAGTAGGTGCTTGGCCATGGGTGGGAGTGACACCATAGGCAGGGTCACTGGTGGTGATGGTAGCAAAACGCTCTCCATAAGGCTCCCAAGCAAAGGCAATCATGGGATCTTTCAGTTCGATAGTTTCAACAGGAATGTTCTTTTGGTTGACGCGGAATATTTCAATGTTGGCATATGTAGACTTTTTGGTCTTTGTATGACGATCCACCTTGACAGCCAAGAAGTGGCCTTGATTTTGCCAGTAGAGCTTACATTCAGAGACATTGAATAAATTCTTGGTGGCAATAACTTCCTTGGAAGGAATCGCCATCATAGAAACACGAGCAGGCTGGTTACCGATTTCAGGGGTCCAATAAGCCAAAACTTCTTCCTTTTGGCTAACCTTGGGATCAGAAGAATTATCTCTGGCAGGAGACCATTCAAAATCAACGATACCAGGAGCCTTGATAGACTTCTTACCTACCAAACCCATAGAAGGAGCCTCGTAGACAGACAGCTGTTGGCCAGGAACAACACGTGCGAAATACTTTTCGGAAGCAGACCACTTGAACATGGGCCAACGCACAGTCTTTTGTTCGTCGCCAGCAGTTTGAACAAGAGGGAATGAACGCAACAACGAACCTGTCTTGATGTCCCAGATAATGACTTGGTTGCCTTCATCGTGCTCGCCGAAAGGATGACCACTTTCGGGCAATCTATCTAAACTGATGGGCTCGTTCGACCAGGTGACGAGATAGCGCTCATTAGGGGAAAAGTCTATCAATTTGACGCCGGGATGAACAAAACGGACAATCTTGTTCCATGAGGGGCCGCCCCAAAGAGCAATTCCCTGAGTATGGAATGTGGAGAGATAGGAGCCCTTGGGAGACCATTGAACATAAGTCTCGGTCCAGTTCTACGGATGCAAATGAGTAAACTAGACACGCAGACACAAGTTTCGATGATTGCACTTACCGTCCTTGAGTAGACGTGCTCAGGAGATTCAGCCTTTCTGTTCCAGAAGATGGAAACATCATCACCTCTATACATGACGAATTGATCGCGAGCTTGGAGATCCATCAAAGCGCTCTTCAAGTGCTCTTTGGGTGCGTATTGTTCAATTTGAGGCTCGACATACTCTTCATTCATGTCATTGTACTTTTCGACATCGGTAAACTTGTTGACAGACAGAGTAACGTTTTTACTCAACTTGTGGCCGTCTAATTTTTTGACAGCAGCATGAGCAGACTCGGGCGATTCAAAATCAATAAAAAGATAGCTATGGAAACAAACGCGCGCAAGTATAAACGTTAGTAACCTGGCTGTGCGATAGGGGGTGAATGCTTACCCTGAGCTGGCTTTTTTGCCGTCATTATTGGGAGTCATGGGCATCCAGATACCATTTTCTTTAATGTCACCGGCATTCTTTGTAAAGAGCTTGGTCAAAACAGTCATTAGCTTTTCTTCCTTGGCTTCATCAACGATAGGGGCACCATCGACAACGACGATTGTATCGAAATCGCTTTCGGCCGAGATCTGATGTTTCTCATAAATGTCGTCAAAGTTAATATCTTCTTCACGTTCGGGAAGAGTTTTCCAGTCAACACCTGGCATATTTATATATAATATATGATTAAGAGTTGGATTTGATAAAGATGGATATCTTGAAAAAAATATTATTGAAAACAGTGACCGGTGCTGGAAGAAGATGTTGAGCCTATTCATGACAAGATCAGGTCTGTGGCTTGTCTATGGTGCAATCACCACTGCTAACTTGTTACCAATGCCTCGGATTTGACTTTGACTGATTGATTGTGGTATTTTATGGCCTCATATTGAGTTTATTTAATCACAATCTTGATACAAAAACAATCTTTAAAATACGGTATTGTTTTATCAGGCATATAACCACACAATGCCTTTAGACGCAGCTTTATTTGGAATGCGTTGTATGGATTTACTTTTTCATCTAGGCATTTTTGGTTGGCGTTAGTTAACCTCTCAACTTTGCCTAGATCGTGCATTTACAGCACTGTTGATAACAGATATCAGGTATTCAAAACATCGCATAGCGGCCAATGCGATACTCTATGAAAGACGACATCGAATGAGCCAGTTTGTTTAACTGCAAGAAATGTATCTAAGAAGGGCTGCTGACCTGAATACATTGGATTCCTTATTTGACAACTGCAAAGTACTGCAAGTACTGAAAGTGATGATAATACTTGTGTTTGCGCCATTAGACCCTCAACTGCACAAAACTATCTTATCCACCCAGCGCGATGTTCGATTTTGTTGCATCGATTTTAAAATATTCAGTAAATATTTAACCTCTAGGCAAGATATGCTTCAAATTGATAGAAGACACATAAGTAGCCTATATAGTATATAGTAGAGATCAAAAAAGATACAACATCATCTCACCCAAATTTGAATTCGACTCGCTGCATGTCGATTTTCCAAGTAAGCGTTTTAAAAATTAGTAATAAACTAAAATATTTTTCTTCGTACCACTGCAATTGTTTAGTATACCACTGATAGTTTGAGATTTATTATATACATAATATTTACAGCAGAAAATTGTATTTACAATTTCAACTTGTCAGGGTTTTGTTGAGTACTTTTGCGATGCTGAAATACTTTGAGAATGCGTGTTTTGAATTTATTCATCGTTTCTCTTGCATAAACATGGCGTTGGTTCTTTTCAGAAGCATTATTTGGATGTAAAAGCGCCGACAATGTTGAGTTTGGTCTACTATCAACCGGCTGCATGTACGCAAACGTAGGCTGATCATAGTCAATGTCTGTGTTTGTAGCACATGTTGACAAATTGTTCATTAATGAATCTGCAGAGCTGTTGTTTCGAGAATGTGAGGATGTAGAAGATAGCTTGTTTTTAGCTTTTTGCCACCAGATGGGAGGACAGGTTGTTCCATTCATCTCGTCCTTAACGGAAGGTCTATAATCAACGTCATCGTTTTGAATGAGCAGTTGCAAGCTCAGTCTCCTGTTAGCAATATGATGTTCCTTCTCGGTTAGCTGCATTTTATCTTTTCGGTCGGCAGTTATCATTGAGACGGTGCCTTGAGAAACACTACTAAAACTGCGCATTGGGGGTTTGGATTTACTAGTGGAATGGTATAAACAAGATACGGCTGAGCAGACCCAAAATAATTCAGCTTTTAGCAGTGCTACTGTTATTATCAAGCAGCTAGGTCGATCTCTGTTTGAACGATGCATTTTTTTCAAGGCAGCAGGAGATTATATGACTTGGCATCATTGGTATTTATATGGTAACTGATTTTGTGGCCAAGAATTTCTCATTTTATTTAACTCTACTAGGTACGCGAAAACTCGTAATTTGACGCTGAAAAGAAGAAATTTTGGTATTATAATCTTCAATATCATAGACTTGCTTGTAATAATTTCTATTCATCGTGAGTTGCCTGTCTTGCGGGTCTTTGACGCGGCATTATTATGTACCAAGAAATTCTTATACAAAATATACACAAATACTGAAGCATATGCTCTCTATGTCTCTATTCGTTAAAGAGAAATTTATTGTATAGGATAATAACTTTGTGTTTCTTTCAACTTTATCATACAATCAATACCTAACGTAAATTCAAGGTCAAGTGGGTCTTTATTTTTCATAGCCTCAAAGTCCTTCAATCTTGACGCAAACAGCGTTGTTGCCTCTAACTTCATGTATAAGGATATTGTAATCGTTATTCTTGAGATATTTGATGACTTTTCTGAAATTTATTTCTTTTGGAACAGTAAGATAAAGTTCTTTGTGTGGTATTCTTTCAATTGCCGAAGCAATGCGGTTCATGTTGTTCTCCAAATACATATCACTATACAAATCAACATCGATCGCAATTGTTTCTATATTGGTATATTTGTATAAAAGGTATTCTAGCATTTCTGCAGGACACTGAGATCTGACTATCAACGTATGTAGGCCATGCTGCTTTTTCACAGCGAATTTACTCCAAACCAGCATATCTTCAATATCTCCAGTAACATCCCAGCCATGCGTATTCACAGTTAATGTCTTTATATGATTGCAGTGAGTTAAAATACTATGCATATTTTGTAGGGTATCATGGATTCCTTCCAAAGTAATGCAAGTAAATGGTTTGAATCTTTTCATACTGTTATATCAATAACATGGCAAGGTCTCGCATCAAGATCTCAGATCAGTCCCAGAGTCTTACAGTAAATCATGGATAGTCATGATTTACATTATCCAGCTGTACAGTAGAACCCTAGTGTAATGAATGTGTATATAATACATCGAGAGATGTATTGTGAATAAAAGTGTAATTCTTTGGCAGATTTATTTTATCAGACTTTTGACATAACACATACCACCAAACAAAGTCCAGTTAATCTCTTCAGGGCATTCTCCGGCATCAATTGTTAAAGTTTCCAGGCTATCCGTGAAATGCAACAGAAACTTGGAATAGGCTCTATCTTGGATGGATGAAACAGTAATCTTTTTCAGTTTTTCGAACTTTGCGGATGATTTGTCAATGATACAGTTAAGCAAAGTGAAAAATTTTGCGCCGACCATTGTACCAGTCAAAGATTCGATATTAGGCTTGAAGATTAGCGGCACCAATTCTCGTAGCAGCATTGAAATTTCGGCATCTGTACTCTCAAAGTTCAGATGTCTCATTAGGTTTTGTTTTGAAGGAGTCTTTGTCAATAGCGTATAGAGCTGAAGTATGCCCATTTCTGACCGAATTGTAATTGGACGTCCAAGCATAGCTCTTTCTACAAGACTATTCCATGATTTGCAAACTAATCTACACGTTGCTGTGTGAGACATGTTGCTGATTTGGTTGAATATATTGATCAACAACTCGTCAGGCAATGAACTAATATTTGTCATCTTGTATAAGTATGCAGAAGAAGAGAAAAGGCCTAGTAACTTTTAATGTCTGCATCTATCACATTTAAAGAACGAATCAAACTTCATGCCCTGCAAGTGATTGGCTTCCTCGCAAAAGACAAGAGTTTTTCTCGCATAGGTCCTTTGCTCAGATAGCCAGTCCACTTGCGACATCCTTCTACTTCGTGGCGTCTTTTCTGGTTCCTGAATCTACACGAAAAAAGCCTTTACACCATGAAGACATCTGCTTTATGGTCGTGTTACTCACCGTTCTTGGTGTCATCGCATTGTTCCGTTTAAAGTTCTGTCTCCTGTTTGCGCTTTGTGTCGAGGACCTTTACATCTCTCAAAACTCAGTATAGCGAGATGTTGTAACCATGCTCTCCTTACATGATCTTCCAAGTGACATAGCTATCTGGACAGGTCTCACTGGCTTGCATTCGCAAGGTATGGTGCTAATAAATGAGGATGTTTTTGTTGCTCTGGGCGCTGCTTACAGTGCACTTTGAAAATATCGTCGACGATATGTCATATACGCTGAGCAATGGATTTCTTCATTCCATATTACCATGGTTAGTCTATTTTTTTCTTCTCTTGCTTAAGCAGTGGTTGGGCGTGCCGCTTTTTGCCTATTGATAAATGTTGAATCTCATCTCAATTATAACATTTGCCTTGCCGAATAGCATTGTATAAAAGACTTTTGGAACCAGGACCAAAACAATCTTGGCCTTCTTTTTAAATCGTCAATGAAGTACCTACGTTTTCCTTAATAAAATTACTTACGGTCTCTTTTATTTATTGTTTTTGGAAATAACTGTTATATTATGAAGGAATAACTCTCAAGATGTTTTTAAAAAAAATAAGGACATTGGAGACATAGAACTGTATAAAGGCTTTTAGAAACCAGGGCCAGAGCAATCCCAACTTCCGTGATATAATCGCTTGCAGTCTCTTTATTTGATTGTCTTAGGAATAATCGTCATCCCTATTGAAATAACTCTCACTACTGGTACTGATACTAAACTTTGAGTCCAAGTTGGCAAAAAAAATTGATTTAATTTGGCATAGACGCTGGTTAATTTGGTTATAAGGTATTATTATATGCATAATTACACTTTTTTTTCTTTTTTTTTTTTGCAAAACACTTTTGACAGACATGTCCCCAGTCGAAATCAAGTTATGCACACAGATCTTATATTTGACCGTTTTAATTATTACAAATATTAAATGGAATACAATAAAGTAATGATCATCTTCTACAGACTTACTTGAATCCATTCTAAAACATACATCTCAGCACAAACCACGCAAACTAAAAATCAGGTTCATAGGAACGTCTCACTTAATTGAAAAGATTGAAAAAAAGAAGCCCTATGCGGGGCTCGAACCCGCAGCCTTGAGATTAAAAGTCTCACGCTCTACCAATTGAGCTAACAGGGCTTAGATGCCTGTTACAGATGTAAATTGTTTTTGGTGGTGCTGATTGATCTCCCGCACGTGATCAGAGTCTGAGCCAATTGAAGCTACGTTCCTGAACCTGATGTTGAATTCTAGGAACGTCTCATCTTAGATATATATATGGAATTATGCTTCATACTTGAAATAAATCGAACTTTCTTACGTTTAAAAATTCTGTCATATATAATTATTTGCTATTCTATCGCTGAGATACCATACCATCCTAGTTATTCGACATAATATACACTTAAACAACAGAAAAACAGTCTAATTAGTCTCGGCATTGACCTGTTTACTGCAAGATCTTTCCAAAACATCGCTACCAATTTCACAAAACCCGCACCGCAGAGTATCATGCCTGTAGTTGGTATAAGTTAATTTTGTTGTGTTATTTAAATATCCACACGTGATCGAAGTTTGAGCCAATAGAAACCATGATTCTGAATCTGAAGTTGAATACTGGGAGTGTCTCACCTTGAACATATACCGTATATCGAACTTTATATTTTTTTGGCATACACATTATTTACAGTTTATTGCTCAGATAGTGTTGTAACCATATAAAGGCTACATATGTCATATCCAACATAGTTACCATGCACGGACCATGATATTAATTGTTGATAATTCTTTTACAAATAAGGAATAAGCTACAAGTTGCAATTGGACCTCTTGCTTATTCTAGATCAAATCGCGGGATGTCGGGAAGACATCCTACCCACATCTTCTCTTCAATGTAAAATAGAAGAATAGGTCAGTTCCTGAAAATGCTGCGATTTAATAAGGTTTGACACTTTGTGTCAAACATTAGATGTTACGTGGATAAACATTGATTGGGATATATTATAGTATAATTAGAAATCACATCTTATGTCAATAAAAGTCTTCAGTTTTGTATTATCTGGTTTTGTTCAGAAAAAGTCTTAATTACTTCTTTCATAAAACCTTTTACACAACATTTCGCTGCGCCCTTTTACACTGGTACAACATATTAGGTTCACCGTAGTAGAAAAAATTAGAAAAAAAATAAAATAAATGTCAACTTGAAAAAAATATAGGTTTAATATCAAATCGATAGGTGTATGAAGCTCCAGTTCATCTACTGGCCAGGTAGATGAAACTTATATGGATAAATATTCTACTCCTGTAATTTAACGTTTATGACAATTCTGATTAATTAACATCTTTAATTTTGTGCTAAACGACATCTCAGTAGACTAAAGATAACTTGGATCTATCTGAGTGATTAAATAGACTTTACCCGAGATGCTAAGATTAATCTTCCATACGAAGATTATTAATATCGATCCATAAGCGTATATCATTTCTGGTATATAGCGATGTGAATTATTGGCAGACTTTCACGCATCATATTGAATTGGTAAAGCAGATCTTAGTTCTTGTTGATTAAGATCCTGAGAAAAAAGCATTTACAATAATAATTATACCATTAGTATTATACATTTTAAAGACGATTGTACAACTTGTTCTCCACGTTAATTAAGCACTGCTTACTACTTTCCCATGAAGTTCAATTTAATCAAGATCAAGTTATTACATTAGTAACTTGAATTAATTACATGTTGCTTTACTATAAATATGGTAACATTCAACGACTAAACAGATCTCCACTTACATTTTTTGACTTTAATAAATCAATAGGTATTTGCCTAGCTTTTTTTAATTTTTATAGCACATCGTAGTCTCCGTATTTATTAATTGTTTAAGAAATAATAGTGATTTTATAAACAAATCTTATATACAAAGGGGATTTTTATTCAAAAAGTACATATAAACGTCTGAGTGCCTTTTTTGATGCAAAGCAAAGTTGAACTTGCTTTAGACTTGATTAACATAGACATGATCATGGCAATCTGATAAGCACCTGATTTCCACTGGGCGACGTGCGTATCAGAACTTTTGCGCAAAGACAGTTTATATTTTTACAGTTAAAAAATATTTGATCACACCCGCTAAATAAACTGTAGAACCAAGATCAAGATTGGAAAACGTAAGGTAGACACGGCGATATCTGATACAAACGTTTGTATTGATGAAAAATTACAGATATATGATGTTACCAGTAGAAAATAGCGAAATATTTGGTGTCCCTCCATTTTCAGACACATCAAGTAAATTCTTTATACTACTTTGCGATGGAAATTTAATAAGATGCTTCTTATATAAATGTCATTTTTCAAATGAGGGTGATTTATCAAAAAACTTAATGAATTTAATCAGGTAAACGAATCATTCATTATATTCAAAATAGAGGGTTTATATACTTTCTACGAACTGAGGGAAGTGATGTGAGGTTAAGGTTTTAATGATAAAAGTTATATCAAGGTTATCTCGTTGATTCTAATACAAGGTCTCACTCTTAACATTGGTATCTGAGGGGTAAAAATCCTGATTTATACTCAAACCGTCAATATAGTAAAATCCTTTTGCATAGTCCACATTATGTATAAATACATCTACAGTAAATATCAGTGATGCAATATAGCTATTCAGCAGATTTATTCTGCATTGAACTTTGCCACATCAATGAGATACAGGAGACAGGTAGATTATAATATTTATCACAAATATCAAGTTTCATATTGACAAGAATATATTACTTTTATTAGCTGATATTTTACTCTTTGACACGAGCTTTTTATTATACTTGATTCCGGATTAAAAGTGATACAGCAAAGACTTCCAAAGTGTCAATTCTATAGGCAAGTTCCGCTGCTCTTCTCTGTTTGACCTGCTAATATTTTACCATACTTGAATATCATCAGGCGCTATTACAGTATTTTCAAATATGATGGATGTAGATTCAATGTTGAGCATGTTATTCGTGTGCTATTAAACGATCAAATTCAGCTTGAGGTAGCTCTCTTGATATGCGAAGCATTTTTTTTTTTTTTTTTTTAAATTATAATCTTTCAAAATAGAATCAAGAAGATATGAATCTGTATTAAGTTTATTTGGTACATTTTTAAGCACCAAAATGAGCTTTGTAAAAAGAAGGTGGTAAATTTTCAAGCACATTGAACTTGGGTCTCTCTATCATGACCATTTGATTTTCACCAATGAATCCGGCATATAAGATTTGTTGATATTGGTACGAAATAGAAGTACGTAGTTCTTCTGATTTTGGCGTTGATTTGGCAGCCTCGGCGCTATTGTTGTAATTATTTCTTTTGCCCAACTTCTTGGGGGTTGGTTTATCTTGAATATCCACTTGACACATGTATGTGCTACCGTATAAAATCATCTTGTTCTTGTCTGCAGGATTATACATGGCACCACGAATACGATCTCTTTGTTCTAAAAGTCGTGATTCTGACATATCTTGATGTGTACTCGACCAACCTGTCAATCTTTTATGTTCAACATCGTAAATATAAAAGGCATTGGTTGCTTGCACAACACAAAGCTCATTTGGTCGCAAATCGTTGAACGATAATGCTGTATGTTGGATCGATCCTTGAGGAAGTTTAAGATGATGCTAATAACAGAAATGAATGAGTGAAACTGAAAATATTGCGCAGCATACAGTCATCTTACCTTTAAATTATCTAAGTTGAAAACATTAATGCGGTTTTCTTCATCGCCTGTGACCAGCCATTGACCGTCAGAACTGACATTTAAGGATACAATAGTGGCAACAGCATGATCATCAGCTGTGTTCCCATCACTGTCTAATCCACGGTGATGTCCAAACTCGCGCAAAACTTCAAAGTTTCCCTCTTCCCAATTAGATAGATCCACAATGAGGATACGAGATTCGACTGTCACGACGATTAATTTATCTGATCCAGGGGTAAATAAAACATGATGGGCACCGGAAGCAGCATTGTTCGCTCTCAAATAAGCATATAATTCCTTCTCAAATGATCTCTGTTTCTTGACTTCTAATTGACCCGGTTCAGACTAAAAAAAAAAGATCAGTGTTACGTTCGAAGCATGATCAAGACAGCTCTTACACCTTGGTTCACTCTAAATACTCTCACATCCTCAATATCAGAGACAGCAATCCAATTGGCATCTTCCGATAATGTACTTGAAGTGATGTTACAATCAGGCTTTAATTTGAGTTCCAAGGCTAGCTGGTGGGGTTGAACCATTTCAGGGAGAGCAGGCTGTTTAGATGAGGTATCGACATTGGTAGCTTCGCCAAGTCTCCAAACCGAAATAGAGTTGAAGAATGCAGACATGATCAGCTTGCGAGATTTTGACATGGACACGATATATTTGTGAGGGAAAGGAGGCAATCTATTTTGAATCAATTTGGGGAACTCAACAGCAGGACAGGCAACCAGCTCAACATCAACGCCACCCGACACAATCGAGTTGACCTTGGGTCTTTCGTCTAGTGCAAGAGCACGAATGTCATGCCAGTGATATCTACGGCTTCCGACATTGATCCAGTCATTTACAACATCTCCATTCTTTTCATTATTCTTCTTTTTTGTTGTGCGGCGGAAAGATGTAATTTTACGATCCACACCAGCAGAAAATACTTGGTTGCCGTCTTTGCTGGCAGCCAGACAAAGGACGTCAGCCCCATGAGCACGGATTGATTGCTTTACTGTACCCATTTTGCTATCCCAGAAAGTGACAGCGCCACGGGAGTCACCAGAAACAACCGTATTTCCCCTATTTGTCCCTTTTGTCTTAATGCATGTGTCCTTTATGACTTAGGCTAACATGTTCAACTTACTTGAGTGCAGCTACAGCCCAGACTAAGGTTTGCTCCTTGCGATTTTTTACAACAGTCATTCGATGAATGGTGCGACCAGTATGGGTGTTCCATGTGCGAATGGCTGAATCAGATCCACCGGATACAATATACTCGTCATTAGGAGCCCAGGCAACCGACAGTACACGGCCTTTTTGGGGCTCAAAACTGCGAATATATTCAAGATTGCCATCAGCGATATCAAACATACGAATGCAACCATCTTCGCAGCCAGCAGCTAAACGAGTACCTTTACTGTTGACGGCTATACACCATACAGCACCCCCATTTGAATCGCACGATTTCTAAAGAGACATGATTAGAGTGTTGTTCTGATGCAGTTATGTTGATCAAGTCTGACTACCTTAGCTGTCATGGTCGTTGTGTCCCATTCAATGATAAACGGATTCAATCCAGATGAGAAAAGACGAGGGGGTTTTTGCAGCAATAGCTCCAATTCTTTGGCAAGTTCCTCAGGCTCGTCTTCGGGATCTGGATTGGTAATTATATTCTGATGAGCCCAGGCAACACTTTCAACAGAAAGGTCTTCACCGCCAGGCAAGGTCTTTTCGAGTCGATAGTTGTGTGTAGGATCCCAAATCTCGATATTTCCGTTGGCACGGCCCACAGCAAGTCTAGTGTTATTTACTGTAGAAGGTGTAAAATCAAGCGCATTGATAGATGCTGGCTGGTATTCGACGAATCGACAACGGTGAACTTCCATGATGTTGTTGATATACGGAATGATTAAAGGATTTCTTGAAAAAATTGCTTCAAACCTTTTGACAAGGAAAAATCAAGACTGTTTAATGTGACCTTTTTAGATCAAATGAAGCTCTTCAACTACCGGCGAACACTACAGTCTTTTTATGGTTTCTGAAATAAAAGTTCAAGTAAATGCTACATGTCACGGTGTTTGTGATAATATATATTAGGGTTTCTGATAACAAACCTATTAGTTCTGATGAAAGCTAAGAAGTTTCTTAGAGAAGAGAAATGTCTCCCTAAAAAGATCACAAGTGGGGATTTCATATTTAGAAAAAAAAGAGTAAATGCTTTGTTTCAATAGTAAAAATGTTAAGAGAATGTGTTGTGAATTAAGCTATCTACATCATATCTTTTAAGTTCAAGGTAGTCTTCAAAAAAAGTTATGGTTGTCCATTGACAAACATCTGTGATTCTGGGTGTAAGTGTGTCTGTTGACTTTGGATCAAAAACCTTTAATTGGATTTAGAAACGGAGAGCAAGGTTGAATATAAATAAGACTTATAATCTTAGGATTTCATAATTTCTACGCAGATATTTTTTTTATGAATGGGTGTATTATCCTGGTGGCAGATTGTTTCCTTTTCTCTGGCACTTTCTTATAGCTTCAGTTGATCTGGCGTCTTCGTAGAAGGTCTTGTTATACAAGTACCAAGCTGGGTTCTCTATATCCAGCTGCACATTAGAACAGCTAGTTAAACCTGTGTCATCTTTTCCATAATATTGGAAAGGTTCAAAAGCGTGTGTTCCTGTAAAGCCAGCGTAGATTTTAGGCGCCTGATTTTTTTTATATTCTTTTTGGTCTACACGAACTTCAGTGTGTTGTTGTCAGAAAAAAGACAAAAACTGTAAGAAAACAATGTTTAGCAATCTCAACCACAAGAAAAAACAATGCAAAGTAATTTATTAGATTATAAGGCAGTTTTTAATTACATATTTCCATAGTTTAGAGCAAGTTTTTGCACCGGTTAAGTTGATATCAGATGAACGTAGCGGCTTTTCTGACTTTTTTCGGAAAAGTATTTTTCAAAATCGGAGCGTGAGATCTTCATACCAGTTAAAGAAACGCAAGTACTACCATTAAAAAGCCAAGAAGCACAGCACTTAAATAAACTAGATTGCAATTTTTTTCCGCTTGAATTGAGTAAGCTATGATTTCTCAAAGCTATACTTTCTTCAAAAAAACACCATTATTCTTTGATAGCGGAGATTGAACACGTCCAAAATCAGGAAAGAGAAATTCTTTCAGAAACTCCATTTGGACAATCTAAAACCAAAATTACTTTTTTAAGGCAAGATATCATCTTCTGATACTATGCATATCACGGCTGTCCGTCTATGATAATAGCTGTATTTTTGGGCGCTCTACACGCTGGTGTCATTTCACAATCCCCGCATGCTTACGGAAGGAATTATGCTTAGAAACCTCAAAAACAGATCAAGAGGGAAAAGTCGACGTTTTGCTTAAACAGAGCGCATTTCTAGCCTTTCATATCAAGGAATGATCTTTTACGATCATTTTCCTCCAATACATGCTATAGTAAAAAGTTGCATTTTTGAGGTCAAATCGAGGATAATGCTTAATCGATGATTTTGGATGCGTGGATACAAGGAAAAAATCGAAAAAATCTATCATTTTGCATCGAAAAAAAATCATGCTCAAATTGCACCAAAATCATATATAATACGGTTTTTTCCCAATGGATACTATTTCCAATGATTTCAAGACACTTTTAGTTATGAAATCAATCGAAAAATGACACATGAATCTAAAGTTCTTGCTTTTAAGCTGTAAAGAATATCTATATGGAGATGCTATCGCGCCAATATCAATTTTAGTTCATAACACAGCTCTATACAGTAAGTATTTTTGATGCCACAAGTATACCTTTCTTCATAGTAAAACGATAAAACAGGTGTGGCTCTTCTCCCAAAAACTTCTCAGCTTTTACCAGAAATAAAAGGTTTGTTATCAGAAACCCTAATATATATTGTCAGAAACACCATGACATGTATCATTTACTTGAACTTTTTTTTCAGAAACTGCGAAATGACAGTAGTGTCGTCAATACCGTTACAGTACAATAACCAGTGTTTATATCAAATGACATCCTGCCTTGGTTATCATATTAGCGAACTGCTTAAAATCTAAATATACGCCAACACATGGCAGGTCTTGACCTGGAAATTGGTTGAATAGAGATGGAGAGTATTTGTCACTGGAATTATAAAGAAAAAAAAAACCCCCCACGCTGTGATCCAAGACAAAAATCCCAAAGTGTAAACCATTAAAACAAAATTTTATAAAAAATCTCGACTTTTCGATCAAAAGTGTGTATTATGCTTAAAATGGCCATCTTACATTAAAATTTTGAGCATTTTCGATTAATGTATATCATGGCAAAAAAAAACTTCATTTTTGAGGCAGGCTTAACAAATTTTTCTGTAATCCATTCATTTGAAGAAAACTAAAATGAGGTAAGACCTCCTTCACATGAAACGTGCCAAATTCAAACCTCCTAAAGCGAGAATAGTGTATCGCAACCCATTTCGTTCACGAAGCGGGCGTTGTCTGATGCGCAATTTATGAATACTCTACACTATTGACAAGTTGATAGAGTACTTTGACCGCCTAAAATATGTGAAATAAAAAAACAATTCAATCCATCCAGTCTGAATTAGATAGAATAAGGTACTATAGGAAGGCCATAAAAATATTTTAACCACCTCACTGACCACTACAACACTGAGCCGAAAAACGAATTTTCCAGGGGTTCTTCAAAAGCATTTTTTATAATATGGCAATGGACAACGATATTTGCCAAGACGATCAATGGTTTGAACAAGCCTTTACCTACATGAATCAACATGACATTCCTTTATCAAATGAAAAAAAGCTACACGTAAACGCAGAGACACGTTTCTTTTCTACCTCAATTATTGAAGCAATTGGAAATAGTTTTATGGACTTTTTAAGCAAGCAACTATTGGAGATTGTAATATCGATAAACCAAGTTTGTTCGAGTTTGTAGCTCGTGCAAAGTATGATGCATGGCAAAGCTTCAGAGGTCTTACTTTTCGACAAGCAAGGAATATGTACATCGACAGTGTCGAGGATTTGAAAGTGGGCTGGTCACGTCAAGGAGAATACGAGTATATACCTTCTGTTGAAGACCTCAAGGTGAGCGCATTGAAACCGCAACAAAGGATAGTAGACTGACAATATTGAAGAACGGAGAAGGTCTTGCAAGTAATTCGGTGAGCTCAATGGCTGCAGAAGAAAGCGATGATGGATTGTAGGCTGAGAAATGCTATAATCAATCAATAGACAGGCACTAAATCGCTTGTTAGGGAATCGCAAGACATTTATGGATATGCAAGGTTAAATGATTTAAAGAAATTTACAGCAGAATTAAAGGCTCATCCAGAGTTGATAAAAACGAAAGAAGATGGATTGACAACTCTCCATATTGCTGCTGATCGTGGTCATTTGGGTATCGTACAAGCGCTGGTTAGCGCAGGTGCTGATATTGACGACAAGACAGACGATGAAGACACAGCGCTTCATTTAGGTAACGCGTTGAGATTTATACAACCGAAAGATAATAATACGACTTGAGAATAGCTTGTATATCGGATCAACTTGAAGTTGCTAAATTTTTGATCACCAGTGGCTGCGACAAGACTTTGCTTGATTCTGAAGGAAAAACTGCGTTTGAACAAGCAGAACCAGACTTCATTAGGCAACTTGGTTTGTAGAGGTACACTATACGCTGCTACTGATCAGATTGGACACATTCTAGAAATGATGTCTTCAAAAGAGTCAAGTATGTTTGTACAAATAAAAAGACGAGTTTCAGATATAATGACATTTAGATCAAAAAACTATCGGTCCAAGGAATGCCATTACTAATATCTTGATCCTCCTCTTCCTTGCAATAGCTGTAGGAATATAATTAATCATACTGTAAAGAAAAGACTAGCAAACAGGCAATTTTTACTAGTCAAATATGTTGAGTGATATGTTGCAGCAAACCTTCATATCTATAAAATACAGTGATAGTTTCTGTATAGCAGCAGCCAGTGTATTCTAACCATCGTACCATAGATTGATGCTGGTTAGATCAACGTCACTCGTTTTTTTTTGTCATCAACAAAGTCTTGGTCAATTTATTCAACTGCTTTCCTTTTCGCATTATGCTTCAGCCTACTAGTAGTGTAGCAGCGATATCCTACACTGGTGGTAAGGACTGTACACTCGCACTTCATCGAGTAAAAGAGCAAGGTGTCGAAATCGGCGTTCTTGTTACATTCAGCCCTCCTTTTACAGATTTGAATTCATTCAAGGCCCATTCTATGGATATTATTAAACAGCAAGCAAAAGCACTTGAAATACCACATACTATCTGTATTATTGATGGGCCAGATTATCTTGCCAGCTACCAGCAGCAAATCAAACTTCTTTCTGAAAAATACAACATTGATGCTTTGGTAACAGGTGACATTTTGCCTGTGTGTAGCGATTTCATGGAGCGTGCTGTTGAGGGAACTGGTGTGGCTCTGGTGAGACCTTTGTGGCAAAAGGATCAAGCAGAGCTGCTGAAAGAGATGTGGGATCGAAAATTTGACATAACTATTACTTGTATAAATCAGCTTAAGGTGCGTGCTTCTGTCTTGGAAAAAGTCAAGGATGTTTATGATGTTGGAAAGCCGTTGTCACAACAAGGACTGAACGCAGTTGCTGCCAACAATGTAAATATCAGTCCTACAGGTGAATATGGCGAATTGCACACCATGGTTCTTGATTGCCCTCTGTATAAAACAAAAAAATTAGCGATTCATAGCGAGAAACTGGTAGAAAGTCCTTATGTTTATTTAAAAATCAATTCTGTAGAACTTGTAACAAAATAAAAACTATATTGTTTATTTTACTTTATGCTTTGGTCGTAACATTGGTTCTGAAAAAGACAGCAGAATCAGATCCTCCATAGATGACATTTCCCCTGGGTAAATACTCGCAAACATAATACACGCCCTTGATGTTGTCGCAGTAGGCTGCACCACAGCCAACAGTCTTGGTGTTTTTCCAAACAACTTGAGTGAAATGACCGGAGTTGGCAGAAAAGCCAGGCTTAGAGTAATCGTAATTGGAAACCTCACTGTACCAAGCCTTTACAGTTTGTGTCCAGTCTTTAGTACGCCCAGCAATGTTTTCCCCATAATTAGCCTTCCAATTTAATAAAGTCTCATTAGTTGGTACGTTATACATCAGCTTCTACATGCAAACTTACCTGACTGTGAGCAATGCTACATTTGGACGCCCAATCGTAAGCAAAGTCGGCCAATTCCTGGCTCCATGCTAGTGCAGGTGCACCATGATCAGCTCGGAAGGCATTGTGAGTGTTCAGGATGGCGTCTATGTCGCTTGAAGTAGGAGGAGCCCTTTCCAGAAGAGCTACAGGTTTTGGCATGGCTACATCAGTCATAGTAGCCAAAATAGCAAGAGAAGTAATGAGTGTTTTGAAGATTTGCATTTTTTGATTTATGATGAGAATCAAGTAAATTTAGGGCTCTATTTATATGTAATCAACCAAACTGTCATGTAGTTTTATGAGCTTAGTCATTAACAAGTACCTGCTGTCAATTTCTTCTTAATCTCATACTTATTTGCATTGAGAATACATATTTCACGAAGGCTGAATTCGGTTCGTCATGACATATGACACCGCCAGAAGTATCGAATACTACTAGATCCAGAATCTCAGTCGTAGACGACTTTTATACATCAATATATAATGCAAAGATTGTCAATAATACTCGAAAAGTGAGGCTCATGTACAATCATGGTTTGTATAAAAGCTTTTAAAGATGTTTAGAAACAAACTGTGAATTAGTGAGAAATCTCGTCATTTACAGTGCCTTTTCAGATCTGGACATATGTATTACATATGCGGCTTTAAATCAGAATAAAGCGGCAAATTCAGTGTCCAATTTGACATCCGAAAGGGCAATTCATGACCCTGACTATAATTGTGGTTGATATTGAAATTAACCAATTGTCTGTGGTACTCTACATGCAGTGGCAATTGACTAGCAAATGGTCAAGCTGGTTAGTACGGCAAGAAGAATCCATCAGATCATAATTTTCCTGGTTGAGTGACGTTGATGATATATACATTCACTTCGTATCGATTGGAAAATGCGTTAAGCTGTGTTTATGGCTAAGAACAGCTTGGTAGCAAGCAGTTTAAGCGTTTACAAAGCTAAGGTGCATCTTGAACAAAAACTTGAGTAGCATAGTGTCGAAATTTGATGATATTAGAATATGTACATGTATCATTATGATATAATGCTTTCTCGGCTTATATTCGCTCGCATACTGTCTATAAAGTACTATCTAACATTTTGAGTTTAACTGCTATTCAGAATAATGACATTGCACTTTGAGAATATTCATTATTAATAGATAAATTTAGGCTATATATCTATCATTGCCCTTCGGTATGAGGATTTGAGAGTAATAATCCCTTTTATTTAATGCAAGTAATTTAAACCAGTGTTTATATTAATGTTAGTCGATAACCTACTGCCAGAAGATATGATTATATGTTATATATATCTGATCAATGTAGTTTCAACGTTTTATATTTGTTATAATTACGATAAAAATATGCTTGTTAGTGCTGATCACCTATTGCAAGGTAATTTTGAGCTTGAAGAGGACCAAATGAAGTCGATTGCCCATTCGAGTTTACGACTGCTTGGTTGTTTCCATGATCGCTAGGTGGTAAAAAGACAACTCTTGTTTGCGGAGCCTTGGAGATGCTATTTAATGTCTCGAGATATCTGATCTGCATAGCAGAAGGTGTACTCAATATATCAGCTGCTTCTCTCATTAGTTTTGCGGAATCGACCTCGGCTTTAGCTGAAATGATTTTGGATTCACCAATTCGTTTAGCCTGTGCTGCAGCACTAAGAGATTCTTGCAGTTCTCTGGAGAAATTGAAGTCTTTGATCAAAATAGATTCAATCTATGTACCATACATTGGCTTTAGTGTTATTGCTTGAAGCTTGCAACTTTGAGTATTCATATATTTTACCTTGACACCCCATTCCGAAGCAACTCTTCCAGTAATTTCTTGCACTTCATGAGCGATAGAATCTCGGTTCTCTACACATTCTTGTAGTACCTTGCTACCCAAAATATGACGCAGAGTAGTTTGAGTTCTGTAGCGTTTGTGTAGAGTATTAGATTAGTAAATTAACGAAAGCTTCTACCGCAATATGTGTCCTTCATTTTATATACCTTTCAACCAATGCCTTCCTCACATCACGCACACCATACTCGGCTTGATAGGGATCAACGATATGCCAATACAAAACACTGTCAATTTTTATAGTAATGTTGTCCTTTGTCATGACAAATTGAGACGGAATATCGACAACTTGAATTTTGACATCCACCCTTGTGATTGACTCGGTTACTGGATTGATTTTAACAAGGCCAGGATCGACGCACTTATAGAATTTACCAAATCGTGATATGAGACCTACGCTTCCCTGACTTACAGGATTATAAGGGTTTGGGCAACAAACACAGCATGGAATCTACGTAGGAGAGAAAGTCGATCAATATCCATATAACAAGACATCACTGTCAATATAAACTTACAGATCCAAAAGCACCAATTATAGCACCAAGACCATTCATCATGTTACCATACCATCCCTAAATATACAAAAAATGATTTATGGGCTGTCTGGCCAACAAAAATAGTTGATAATTACATGATCGATAGTACTGATGTCAAGCTTCAGAGCAAAACTAGGTTGTACGCCACTTGCAGCAAACTCGCCTTTCTTTTGATGAAGACCATGAGTATTGACGGCCGATGAAGGGCCAGTAGTTGAAGGAGAAGCACCTCTACTGTAGGTTTGGTTTGTCAGGGGAGTAATATCGTCCTTGTAATTATTGTTGTGGCTAGCCATGATCGTTTGCAAAAAAAAAAAAAAAAAAAAAAGAAAGATACAAGAGAAAAATGATAGAGTTAATCAATTCAGAATATGAAATAAATATGTGTGAAAATTAAACAGAACGTTGCATTGCAAAAATTGCTTAGTGGGTCATAAAAGTATCTCGAAACACGAGAGACAAAAATCCAGTGTAACATCTGCTTAGCATTTGAACCTAATAATACCATAAAAGTGATTTTTATGACCAAATTGCTTAGCCTTAGCACACTGCTTAGCACATTTTACACATGAGACTTGGCTATATTTCTGCACACGCTCTATAAACACTACATCCTTGTGTTTCCTTGTTTCTGTGAGAGATTTCTTAAAGCTATCAAGTTGATAAATTTACTCTTCCTTTTTCTTTTTCTTTTTCCTCTTGAACTATTTAAATCTTGAATTCTCGTTTTGGTTCCTCTTTTTCCTACAAAGCAAATAAATTAACATGAGTTATTCCAAAGCAGGTATATATATGCAGCTTAGCCTTTTGAAAAGAATCAACCATTTATTGATCTGTTATCTACAATAGATGACATTACTGTTGGTATTGCAGTGCGCGGCGTTCAAGCCTCTTATGCAAGAGAACTTGACATCAGTAAAGACATTCCTCATGTAAGCAATTAGAAAGAGAGAGAGAGAGAAATAAACATGTACTTATGCATATCTTGTATATCGTTGCTAGGGATTCTATGAGACAATGATGACTTGCATTGGTAATACGATAGGCTTTTTTGGATCGGTATGCACATAATAACAGCATTATAGCGACACTTTATTAGTTTACTAATGTACATGTGTATAGTTTCCTTGCATTGTTTGCTGTCCTAATCCTTACAATAAAATCCGTCAAGGTATTTATATTATGTAGGCCGGACTTCCCTGATATGTTTACTTAGACATTTTCGTATTGTAACTTAGGCAACGTTGGATTAGTAACAAAATTTGGAAAGTTTTACAAGTGTGTTGATCCAGGCCTTGTCAAGGTCAATCCAGTGACAGAGGACTTGAAAAGGATTGATATTACGATTCAAGTTACCGAAATCCCTAAGCAAGATGTGATTACCAAGGTATAGTTTTCATGAGCAATATACAAGATTTGACTAATAGATAATATTTACATTTACATAATATATCTTTTTATATAGGACAATGTTAGTGTCAATTTGGAATCAGTTATTTACTGGCATGTAGTTGATCCTTATCAAGCGGTCTATGGAGTTTCGGATGTGAATCATGCTTTAATTGAAAGGTGAGTAAAATATTGCAACTCTGTTAAAGCTTGTACATGCTAAAATTTACACGGATTCTCGGACAGAGCAAGTACATCTTTGCGCGATGTTTGCGGTGGCCATTCTGTTCAAGATCTCATTGAAAACAGAGAAGCAATTTCTGAGGAATTACATGAAATCATTGGCCCTATTGCTAAAAGTTGGGGAGTCAAGGTACAATACAATTATTTACAAAAGGAAAGGAGCCATCTCAACTGATTACATAATATAGATTGAATCAACTCTGGTGAAAGATATTACTTTATCCCAACAGCTACAAGAATCATTATCATCTGCAGCGCAAGCTAAAAGATTAGGTGAATCTCGAGTAATTACATCGAAAGCAGAAGTTGAAGCAGCTAAGCTTATGCGCGATGCAGCTGATATTTTGAATACGCCAGCGGCAATACAGATTCGATATTTAGAAACATTGCAAGCTATGAGTAGAAATGGGTCTGGCCCAAAGACGATATTTGTGCCCCTTCCACCCTCGCAAGTTGGCCCCACCAGTAATTAAATGTGTAGATGTGTTTTTTCTGTACATTTCACAGTGATAGCGCAAATTTATTACATATTACGTAAAATCTCATAGTCGATCCACAACTCCATAAATATAACCCATAAACTAGTTTTAACCTTAGTTGCCTGGATTATTCATTCTACGTGTTTGTTCGGCACTGCGTTTAGGATTCAACGGATCCCCAATAAACTGTAGCTTACATAATAGATTTGACCACACTTTCCATCTCAAAATGAGGAGCTCAAGTATTGCAGGTGTTTAATTGGCAGAAAATCAATGTTATGTATCACATTGATGTAATTTAGAACCAGATCAGTATCCATTATCCGCGGATGGCAAAATACCCAAATGTTTATACACTACAACTGTGGATATTTTAGTCATGTGTAATAACAGTTTGGAAAAAAAAATGAGGCGCATTCGATTTAAGAGAAATGTCATTCATTTTTTGTTTGCATCTAGAGAAGGGAGGACAGAAAGAGTTTAAGGCGTAAGCTACACGATACAAAATATTAGAGCATTCTTACGTAAACTTGAAGAGGGTGGGTTATTAATCAATAGCCCCAAATATTTAAAGTTTAAGGCGGACATACTGGTTAAATTGGCTTGTCGGGAACTTGCAGTAAAAGTACGGACAAGTGTTTGATTAATAAAGTTCGCGTTATGCTCTTCACCTCAAATATAAAAAAAAAACGCAAACAAGCTGAAAAAGATAAAAAGACATTTAATCTATAAAAAAATTGCGAGAAACAATACTGTAAAGGCGTAAGAAATAATTTATTGGAATCTGATAACCAAGTTGAAAGATAAGGATCTTTTGGATGATTACAAACTCTTTCCCGCTTCTAATGCTTTTGTGTTTAAGCAGTCCTAATGCAGGCACCCGTAGCCGCTTACATCATCCTGAGAGAAGCATTTGTCTATATAATGGTGCATTTTAATTTGCATCTGCTTCAGATTTTGTTTTCTCGTTCTTGTTCTTTACATTTCTCCAAGAAATTAAAATTTACATTCGATAATTAAAATGGTTGAAGCTGTGTAAGTGGCGCAAGATTGAACGGCACTTGATGAACGATGCATTAACCATTATCTCGTAGTGCTGATATTGGTCTTATTGGTTTGGCCGTCATGGTACGTATTGCACGCCAGCCCTGACAACATGGTCTAATGTTGTGTTGTTCATAGGGTCAGAATCTCATCTTGAACATGAACGATCACGGTTATACCGTTTGTGCCTACAACCGTACCACCTCCAAGGTTGATGATTTCTTGGCTAACGAAGCCAAGGGAACCAATATTGTTGGTGCTCACTCTGTTGAGGAGCTCTGTGCCAAGTTAAAGCGTCCCAGAAAGGTCATGCTCCTTGTCAAGGCTGGCTCTGCTGTCGACGCCTTCATCGAGCAATTGTTACCCTTCCTCGAGCAAGGTGACATCATTATTGATGGTGGTAACTCTCATTTCCCTGACTCTATTCGTCGCGCCAAGGAGTTGGAAGCAAAGGGCATCCTTTTCGTTGGTTCTGGTGTCTCGGGCGGTGAGGAAGGTGCTCGTTATGGCCCTTCTTTGATGCCTGGTGGCAACCCTAAGGCCTGGCCACATATCAAGGAAATCTTCCAAGCTATCTCTGCCAAGGCTCCCGATGGTGCTCCATGCTGTGAGTGGGTCGGTGAATCTGGCGCTGGTCATTATGTTAAGATGGTTCACAACGGTATTGGTAAGTTGGATCTTGCCGCGTTTCTGTTACAATACGCGTTAAATTGAAATGCTTGGGATCCTAACTGTTTTTTTGGTTCTTTTAGAATACGGAGATATGCAATTGATTTGTGAAGTCTATCAAATCATGAAGGAAGGTCTCGGACTGTCTCACGATGAGATGGCCGAGATTTTCGAAGAATGGAACAAGGGTGAATTGGACTCTTTCTTGATTGAAATTACCCGTGACATCCTCAAGTTCAAGGATACTGATGGCGCTCCTCTTGTTGAAAAGATCCTTGACACTGCCGGTCAAAAGGGTACTGGTAAGTGGACTGGTATTGACTCTCTCGACCGCGGTATTCCCGTTACCTTGATTGGTGAGGCTGTCTATGCTCGTTGTCTTTCTTCTCTCAAAGGGGAGCGTGAACGTGCTTCCAAGATCTTGAGCGGCCCCTCTTACAAATTTAAAGGCGATAAGAAAGAGTTTATTGCTCAACTTGGTCAAGCTCTTTATGCTGCCAAGATTGTATCTTATGCTCAAGGGTTCATGTTGATGCGTCAGGCTGGTAAAGACTACAATTGGAACTTGAATTTTGCCGGTATCGCCCTCATGTGGCGTGGTGGCTGCATCATCCGCTCCGTCTTCTTGGGTAAAATCAAAGATGCTTACACCAACAACCCTGAACTCGAGAACTTGTTGTTTGATCCCTTCTTTACAAAGGCAACTTCTGATGCCCAAGAGTCTTGGAGATCCGTTATTGCCCAAGCCGTCCAATTAGGTATTCCTACTCCTGCTCTGTCTACCGCTTTGAACTTTTATGATGGCCTCCGTCATGAAATCCTCCCTGCTAACCTTCTTCAAGCTCAACGTGATTACTTTGGTGCTCACACTTATGAACTTTTGAGTGCTCCTGGTAAACACGTCCATACCAACTGGACCGGTAAGGGTGGCAATGTCTCTGCTTCCACTTATGATGCTTAAATAGTCTTAACACATGTGTAATCTTTCATCTTTCACTCTTTTTCCTTGTACTTCTACATGATCATAACTACAGTTTTGGTGAGAAATCATTTTATTTTACTTGCATCAACAAATTTGTATAGTCTATAAAATCCACCTTTCCTCAACAATAAAAAAAAAAGGTTTTTTTTGTTAGTAAGGCATCATTTTCAATGAAAAAATCAATGCCCATTTCGTCCAGTTTGTCCGTCCAATCGTCTATGTCCCCCCCCCCTCCACCCCTTTTTACGTGCACTGTTCTGTGTGTTTTATGGCCAGAAAATTACTCCAGGGAAGGAGATATTAAACGAAGCCAAATTTGATGTTTTATACGACATTGAATTTCGGTAACTGAGCAATGCCCTCACAGAGCCATTCTTTGGTGTCCACTGGACGTATCAAATATAACTCATTTCGGTATAACAGGCACCGTCGTTCTACTGAAAGTTCCTGCTCCCCCGCGGTTCCTACAGATAGACCAAATAGTCAAGTTATACGTTAGTATCAGACACCTATAATTATTGTTGTATTCAGTTATCAATGTAATAAAGTTGGTTATGCTCAAAGAGATTATTTATATCCAAGAAAATTACCTTGAAAAAAAAAAAAGCACAATTGGAGTAAAGCCTGGAGAAAAGGCACCTATACAATATTGACACCAACAACTAACTTGAAAATGTCACACAGACATTTGAAAGAAGTCTACATGATGAGTATCCAAATGCAAAGACTAGCTGCATTAATGTATCGTCTTTGGGATGTTTTGCTTCCTGATATAACGCAAGGTTATCCAGGAACCAGGTGAGGCATCCAAGCCAAATGAATTAACGATGCTGAGAGAAGCAAAATCAGAAAAGCCATGTCATTAGGTGATATGGAGGCAGATGACTTATTCACTTCTCAAGGTAGCCTAATTCAAGTTTTATCAATCGCTACTGACGACAAAGCTTATGAAGTCGATGTTGGCCCTAAACAAAGCCGAATGAAATCATGCATTTGCAAGGATTATCTAACCAACAAAGCTTTATGTAAGCATACGTACCTTGTAAACACTCTATCTCACTATTTTTGGCCTCAAATGCTCTGTCTTTTTCGTACTAGGTGCATACAGTTAACAACATTGGCTTGCTCGAAAAAGATGCTCACTTGCCAATAATTGAGTGTAGTACAAGAGGACACGAGGAGCAATCGAAATAGATATAACTGTGTAGCAGGAAGAAAGGCATGAATTATTGCTTTCATTACTTTAGAAGTAAGTATTAAAATTATTCGAAAATTGCCATATAATCATCAATTAATGGGACATGTTTACCTAAAGCAATAACTGTGGTGATTATGCTTATACAGAACTCACTGAAGCAAACTATAGAACAGATGGGAGAGAAATCTTCAACGAAATGAAAGCATATAGAAACATCCCGTTAGGAAGCCATCAAAGCAGATTTCACTGTACATGTTATAATATAAATGTCAATAAATGATCATAACATTACTATTTTATACTTAACAGCGAAATTTTTTGTTTATTGACCTAATTTGCGCGTTCTCTGGATAGATATTTTTCAAAATTTACGCCCCACTGTAAAGGGTTCCAATTTCTTTTTTCTTTTATTTCGTTCACTATTAATTATGAGACTATTCTCTATTGCAAACACATTATTGATAGGATATTTAGCCTACTGCGTAAACGCAAAATCTGTTGAATTAAATGCTGATAATGTGAGCGATAGCATCAGTTCAGGTACATGGTCAATATCGTTTCATGACAATGCAAAAACTATCCGAAGCAACTTTTAACCATTTTGGGGCACATAGGCTTATCGAGCACTTTTCACCATACTGCATCCACTGTAGAAATTTTGGTATAAATATTGAACAGTTAAGATCACATAGAATAAGGAAGCCTAATAGATATTGCATGTAGCACCTGACTGGAAAAAACTATCAGAAGATTTAGATAATCTTGCAGAGGAAAGCAACTTTCATTTTGGCACTATCGATTGTTCTACACAAGGAGACTTATGCGATGAACACGACGTTATGGGATACCCAACTGTTCAATTGTGGGAAAACGGTGAAAAGGTTGAGCAGTATAAGGGGGCCAACAAATATGATCCTTTAACTGAATACATCAAGGAAAGAATTGCCTCTACATCTAACGCTAAATTGGAACCAGAAGTAGTATATGAAGAAAAAGATGAAGGGGAGGCTTTTCCTCCTAGGACCGATGAAGTTGAGAAAGAAGAAGAGGAGGAAGAAGCGGAGCAAATCGATACATTGGTACAGCAAGATAAGAAAGAAGAAAAAAATGATTTGGTTTTACCTAATCCTGAAGGAATTTCTGTCAATTTGGATGAAGAAAAAATGAAGGAAATTGCTTCAAACAAAGTGCCTTGGTTTATCAAATTCTATGCACCATGGTGCCCCCATTGCAAAAGTCTTGCTCCTACTTGGGTAGAAATGGCATCTCAATTGCGAGGTCAAATCAATGTTGGTGAAGTAAATTGTGATGCCTTACCTGGTAAGTTACGCCTAGTTGTTTTTTGGACAAGACATTTTCATGCATGCTCATAAATCGCTAGCTGTCTGCGAAACTTATGACATTAGAGGCTTTCCCACTCTTAAAATGTTTGGTCAAAATGGTGAACCTGTACAGTACGCTAGCGATCGCTCTTTGATCAGTCTTATGAATTTTGCAAATGCTCATGCAGGGTAATTAATATACATATTTGGGTATATTTCTTACTGAACTAAAAAAAAAAAAAAAAAAAGACCCCTTGTGAAGGAAGTCAACGCTAATGAATTGGATCAGTACTTGAGTATCAACGACGTCTCATTAATCTATTTGCAGGGAAGCAAGGAAAGTGAAGCACCTGGACTTATCCAAAAAATCGCTGGCCAATTCATCGGCACTATTCCATTTTACGCAACAAAAGATCAAGAGACGCTCAAGAAATTCGACTTGGCTCCTTCTGATTTACCTGCTGTTTTAATTGTTAAAGATAACACGCATTATGTGTATTCTCGTGGAAATTTTGAAGACAACAAGCTCAATTATGAATCACTTACTAAATGGATTGAGAAGGAACAGTATCCTCTCGTCAGCAAATTAGGACCTAGTAACCAACAAAGCATTTTGCAAGGTAATGTGCCTGTAGTCATCAATATTGTCAATGTCAAAGATGCAATCAGTCAGTCGAAGTTTCGTAACATTGCCAATGCCTGGAGTAAATCATCCAATGCTGATCAAAGCAAAGCCATTTTCGCACAAATGGACCGTACCATGTGGAAAGACTATGTACGAGATAAATTCAAGATCCAACATGATGAAACTGCCAAGATTGTCATTTACGATGCGCCTGTATGTAACATTCTTATTTGCATAAACTATGGCACAACAAAACAAACTGATTTACTCTCCCATTTATTTTTAATAGAATTACACTTACTTTACAAAAGATGTCAACAATGAGCCCCTTTCTATTGATAAACCTGAAGGTCTTTATGTTGGTCTAAAGAATCTCCAAAAATTAAAGGGCCAGAGTACTTTGCTTGCTCATCAAAAGATTAGTGTAACCATTTCTCGAAGCGTAAATTGGATCTTTGCTCATTGGATTATCAGCATCTTGGGTTTTGGTATCGTTGGTAGCTTTGTATATAGATATTTGACTTTCCATAGCCCAAAGAGGCTCGGTGGTGTACTGCCTTCTTTTAGATCTGTTGATACTTATTCTCATAAGGATTAACCTCAATAAAATAACATGAAACATTATCTTGGCTTGATCTACCGATATATATATTATAAATTGTTATATTTTAGTATTCACTATATTTTGATATAAGATTTGTACATCAAGCTAAATAATCCACGAGTACCGTATGAGAAGCGCGAAAGATCTGGCTCTGGCAGTTTAAGAAAAGCAACATCCTTGGCATGTTTGCCATACCCTTGGAATTCGATCATAGTCATCGCAGACGTTAGTTCTCACTGTTAAGTTGCGTGTATTCATAACACATCTATTTGAAGATCGAAAAAGTAGAGAGATAAAAGCTTTGTAACCCTCTCAAAACCATCAATTTGGATTATCATATAGCGTACCAAAATCACCAAAATTGCATATAGCCAATGCAAATAACTTTTTGTATAGGCAAATATAAGCCCTATATCCAGCTTTATTTTATAAATACCATTGATTTGATTTGATGAATGGAAACAAGCAATCAAATCGCTTGACATAGCTTTTATTAAAAGGGGTGATAGTTATTGTTTGCAGGTGTCTACCAGATATGGTAGTGCACCTATAATATTGAATATGTGTTGGGAAGCTACAATAAGATAGCCACTTGCGATTGAGATTTCACGTTATTCCTTTAAGAAACAAAAAACGAAGCCGCAGAAAAAGTGCCACCTTCGATTCTAGCCTTTCCATGAAGCTTCTGGAATCTGCTAGCGCACTTTCTGTTGGTTTCTTTTTCCCTTTGGCGCATGGGGCTTACTTAAGCCATTAATGAAAACTTGCGACAAGGTGTATCAAAAACATCCAAAATAACAGATCGAGCTTGTTCCCAAGAGAGACTCTTACTTGCCAGATTCTCTTGAAACCAGAACACTTGCTCACATTGAATGCTGAAGTATAAGGTTACAGATACTGGAAGTGGATGTTGTCATAATATCTTGGATACTTTGTTTGGAAATGATCCAGCAATGTTCGCCCCGTGGTTGAGAAAAGTTTGAGAAAATTCCTGGGAGCTTACTTGGTTCCACATATTGCTTCTTTGTTGTTGGAAATCCGTACAGAAAAGACTCCAAGTAATCGGTTTTATGATAAAATCCTCTTTTTACTACTACCCAGGAACCTTGTGAAGACGTGGGTATCATTGGCAACGAATCCTTTATCTTCTTGCTTATATGTCATCAATAATACTCGATTTAGGAAAGAAAAATTACTTGAACCGAAATGCATACTTGCTGTAACCACCATTTCCATTTGTCGAATCAAAAGACTTGCTGTTAGCAGCAGAATCGATCAGGTTGAAGGCATTTGAACTCTCACTATAAAATGACTGCACCATCTGTTTTCAATTGAGGCGCAAAGCATGATACTAATAGGTAACTTGGGTATGTCTCAATACGAATCAATAGCTGAGATGCTGTATAATACGGCCTCGAAAACCATTTTTACATACCTTCATTTTTTGGATGAAATAAATACTAACAAATCTGAAATACCACCTCTTTCCCCGCTTATGGGCATAATCTTCAATCTCTAATATCTTTGCAAACCATTAAGCGACAAAGACACAACCTTCAGCCAAAGTCTTCTTCTTTTGCATCATTGCACAACATGTCCGAGTCTCATGTACCTCTCGCTAATTGCCCCTTATTTTGGTTCCTTTTTTTCAACCTCAAGCTATCAAATGGGATCTCGTTAATGCAGCTGGTGAAAACCCTAAGCAGTTACCATTCCAATAAGCGGGCCCAAAAACGAACCGATGAGAATGATGCAAAAAATAATTTTTGTAAACACTGCTTGGTTTAAAGGTATTCGTTGCGGTGAATACGCCAAACATACGAAACAGTAAAACTTCTCGTATGACCGAAAGAAGCTATAATTAACATCACAAGGAGGACAATACTGAGCCTGGAACGCTCGTAATGAGCAACAAATAGACAGTTCATCAAGCACTAAATGGAACAAACGAAATAGGGGTACTATTTGAATTGATTACAACACGCTGGTTATACAGTATCAGCGCTGATTTACAATTAATCAGTCAACATGCATGTAAATAATGTAGCTGAGATTGGTCAAAATTTACACAAAAAGGGATCTACAACATAGTTAAAGTTGGTTGCATGATTTATCAGTTTCCATTCAAGGGGCTACATTGGGAAAGAAACGGTTTTTTGATTTATTAATATGAATTAGGATAGAGGAGACAAAATAATAGGAAAGAGCTTTAGACGACTATGCATAAGTTTTGTGATCCAAGTACAATATACATTTATATATATATATATGTCTTATGATTTGATTTCCTTTGGTGTGTTATTAACTGAAGAAGAAGGAGGAGATAACGAACGTGCACGACGGGTATTTAATAATATATGGTCACTTGGAGAAGCAGTGTTGTTGTTGTTGTTGTTGATGTCAATGGCAGATTTTGGGTCTTGGCGGTGCTGCTGACGATTTAATTCCGAAGATTCATTTTTACCATTGTCACTGCTATGTGCACTAGATGCGCTAGTTGTACTTTCCGTGTCGCTCTTTGCTGTCGTGGTCGTTGTCACTGTTGTTGTCTTGGTAACGGAATCCATTCTACCCAAATTTGTATCAATTGGGGGCAGAACTGGCTTGGCAGACCGAGGAGATGGAGAAGGAGAGGATGCATTATCTGCTGCCTGATGAACTACAACCGGACGAGGTAATGTCGGTTTCTTTTTCTTGTTTGGATGATCTTGAGATTGTGCTGAGGATGATAATGACGGAGGGCGAATGGGAGAAGCGGTTAATGGAGAAGGTGGACCGCCGTTGCTTCTTTGAATTTTGGCCTTCAGAGCTTCCATCACTTTATTGTGGGATATTTTGTCTTGGTCTACATCGTTGGGTAAAGAAATGGAAGATCGATTGCGCTTTTTGCTCTCTTCAGAAAGACCGGCAGCAGCAGCGGGAGAAGGAGAGGTCTGGCGAAACTGAGGTAAGCGAGAGGCAAAATTCTTTTCATCAGCAGGTGGAGGACAAAGAGGATGGGCTGAGTGAGGATAAGGCATTGAGGGAGATGCTGGTGGCTGCTGTTGGCCCGGGCCATGTTGTGATTGATTGCTAAAACGAGCGAGTACCTGTTGCTGGACAGGAGCCAGGCCGTAATATGGGTAAGGATGGGGAGGATGTGATGGATGTGATGGATGTGATGGATGAGATACGAGTTGAGGTTGGGGATGAATTGCTGCAACTGAGTGAGGATAAGGCTGTGGATAACCTGGAGGATAAACAGGCCTCTCGAATCTTGTAGATGCCTTTGATTGCTCACGAGCAAATTCCAAGTCCATGTGTCTTAGCTGAATGCGGGCCTCTTCTGCTTTCAATGTGTCCTTGGCGGCTTTTTTCTGTTTGATATGTCAATGCAAAAATTCCCTAAGCAGCACACGGTCTTTATAATTACCTTATCCTCCTCTGATTTGGCTGTGAGGATGTACTTTAATAATTCAGGGTCTTCGTTGTAGCGATCTAAAATCTCTTTCACAGTAATGTCACTCATGTTTGGATTGGCAGCAGCTTTTGATTGAGAGGGCGAAGGGGGAATAGGCCACTGGAAAGCAGAAGTTGGTTGTTTTGAATGCGGTGATAAAGAGTTGGGATGAGGCGAGTGGTTTGCCATAGTCTGTTTTAATTAATTAATTTTTTTTAAAGGAGAACAAAGAAAATACAACACACTTCCTTATTTCAAAAGAACCTTAAAAATAAACATTTATTCACGTCACCCTCCCCCAGCCAACAGAACTTTTTCCTTTGGGTGTACAAATACAATCAAGATTGAATTCGTGTTTTTTTCTTTGTTGAAAAATGCCACTCCAAATAACCAATTCCAACATTTACACAGTGCCTGATGACAGCGATTCAGAGTCTGACTACGAAGACTACAAGGCATACCACCCGAAAACTATGCTTCTGTCGCAAGAGCAGGAAATCGAATTGATTAGACTGGGATGTGCGTACAATCCGTTGGAAGAATACAAGCGCTCCCACTTGCGCAAAAATTCTGTAAGTGGCAATATATCTCCTACATCACAATGAAATTAAACAATGAATTGCTAGAAAATTTATGACCAACAATTTACATTGAAAATGCAACGACATCAGCTAACGTTGAAAAAGGAAACAAACGAAATTTTAAAGCAGCAGAGACAGAGGCAGCAAGAGGAATTCAAAGCGATGAAAGCTCTGTTGTCTGAGATCAATCTATCCAGGTAAGATTTTACGCTACTTGTTGACGTATTTGACAACTGACATGTACGCAGCGCTAAAGACGATGCGGATGACGACAAAGCATTCGAAAAAGAGCTGGAAAAGCAGCGTAAATCAGTCGACGACGCCATTGCTTTGGACAGAAAGAAATCCGAACATGCAACAGCTGAGGCTAAAGCAAAAGCAGAGGCAACTGCTGAAAGAGAAAGACTTGGCCAAGAGGAGAAGGCCAAGCAGGAGCAGCAAGCCAAAGAGGAAAAGGAAAGGAAAGCGCAGGCATTAGAGAAGCAGAAAACTGTGAGTTTCGGTTTATTTTTTTATGACTGCAGACGATTGACACACTCTAGGTTCAATCATTTGCAGTTTCGCCTCAGGGACTAGAAGAATACAAGAAATATTACGAAAAGATTGAATTTTACCAAACAACTATACGGCCCAAATTACAGGAGGACGTCTTTCGTAAGCAGTGCTTTGAATATAAAAAGGTGATTAAAAGATCAGTATCTCAATTAAAACTTGACCGTGGCACAATTCTGGAAAAATACAATTTACTGCACGATCATCTCTTGAAAATCAAACAACAATCACCAGAGGCGTTCGAATGCATGCTAAATCACCTTGCAAAAAGCATTCTATCTCAGGTAAAGCAAGAAGTTCACGCTACTGCATACGCTGCCTATTTTTTGGCAAGATTTTCCTATCTACTATGCAGTACGATTCCAGAATTCATACAGTACCTGATGGGACGTTTGCTAAAGCGCTGTCCGTACCTTATTCCTCAATACCACGATGACAACCCAGTAAGTTTGTTCAGCTAACAATCTGACATCGGTCGCTTACATGTAGAATGTCTAGTCGCTTTCACATGAAGAAATCAAAGCAAGGCTGCGTTATGTTATGAAAAATAAGGAAAAAAATATACTAGAGACATTCTTGGAGCATGCTGAAGGACAGAAATGCTACGTTATGTTTTATGGGGCTTTATGCCAAACATTACCCGATCCAGGAGAACCTGAAAATCCCTTTTCAATGAAACATGCTTGGGTTTGGCTGGCTCGTATTTGCAATATGCCGCCTCGCGAAATTACACCCATTCTCGTGCTCGGTCTTTTGGAGGTTTCTGCGATTAGATTTCTACAGTGTTACCCTAACCAGACTCCCAAATTATTCAAATTGATAAGAGAAACCATCCACCCATTATATCCAATCTGTTCTAGTAAGGATAATGTGGCATCTATCGAACGCTTAAGAATGCTTCTGGACACATATTTCAAAACCGGCAAACCGGAATGTGTTCCTGAAAAGATTCCAGCCTCTAAATTGAACCATCAATAAAAATATGTATTTTTCTTTTATTTATCTACAAGTTCATGTTGTGCGAAGATTCATTGAATCCGGCGTAAAAATCATTATAATCCAAGCGAGTTGACAAAGATCTCAAATCTTCATCATGGTACGATTTTAGCACGTCTAAAAACCCAAGCACTTGCATTGTGAAATGATCCTCTATCTCTTGGTGCCTTTTGCGAATGGCGTTGATTTTCTCAACATCGCCAACGCCTCGGCTCAATCTTTTTATCGACTCATTGGTTGCATACTTGTAAAGATGATCCAAAACGATACTGTACTTGAGAATGCAATCAAATATACTTGTCAATCGCCCTGCCAATGCCTTTTCCTTGGGTCCGCTTAGAAACCCTTTCTCTGTGATTTCTTGCAGGTATTTGGCATGGGCAGCAATGATGGAGTCCAGATCCACGCTCTTGGTTTCAATAAACGTTTCTAATTTATCCCATGAGCACTCGAGAACCTACTCAAATATGTTGGGCTTTGTTAATAGACAACTTTTTTTTTTATAGTAAATACCTCAAATAGGACATAGTGCTGTAGTTGATAAATGAAATGGATCATGCGCTGAATTGTCATTTGAGCGTACTGAATGTCCTGATGTAGATCAGGAAGATTTGTGAATTCTCGGCTTGCCTTGACCCATTGACGCCATGCTGATGCCAGCGTATATTCTACGCGTTTCAGTCGCCATAAAAAGTTGAATGCTTGCAAATATTGATGCATCGCTGTTGGGCTGAAGACAGTATTGATGGGGGCGTCAACATGGTATTCTAGCGAAAACACATCCCAGCCCAAGTCATCTTTCTGTATCTCCAACAGACGTACGTCCAGCCGATTCAATATATCAGGATCATCGTATTGTGCATTACAAGAGCGGATTGCTGTTTCCAAGATACCAGTGAGGTTATGACGAAATAGAGTCTTGGCAGGTTTACTAAGATTCACCCAAAGAACATCCATCAAATACTGAATGAAATCGCCTTGGCCGAGAAGCAGATAGCGTTTTAGTGCTCTCAGATGGTCCATCAGTTTGTACTTGGTTTTCAGAATGTTTAAAAGCGCTCTGCTGGTGACACTGTATGCAACTTCGATTGATTTTTCCACTTGCTCTGTTTCGCCATACTTGAATAGTTGCTTATTAGGCTTCGGGTTGTTGGAAGACGGGGAAGTGGATGTTTGGTATTGTTCTGCTAGCGTATCTTGGTGGCAACTATAGCGAATGAAATTCAATGATTTACCAATGGAAAATATCTTGTGAGCAAGCTCCTTGGGCAGAAAAGCTGGTAGCATATCTTCGCGCATAGTGTATTTGCTCTGCCAAAGTTCCTCTTCAGGTACTGTGTGATCACAAGCAACGAAAAACTCTTGGTAAGGGTCGTCTAATTCGCCTTCGTAGACCCAGCGCTCTAGCATTTCGTAGAAGGGCTTGGAAACAATTTGTAGCATTTTTGTTATATAGTTTTTGATGAAAGGATCTCCATGTTTTGTGTAATTGTGTATGGCAGATATCAGAGCGCCGCCTTTTTGATCTTGACAAACATCTACCAACACACTCATTAGTCGAAGCTTCTGGTTGCAATCCAGTGTCCAAATCATCAATCGCTTCAAAGTCAAACTCTGGTCAGTGATCTGGTTGTTGATCATCTGCTTCTCTATCTGTGCTTCCAAAATCGCAATCAACTTGTAATATTCAGTCAATTCGTGCTGCAATGCCGCACACAACGATTGGCCCACCAAGCCTATTGTAGGAGAATCCATATTGCCTTTGACAAAGTTACGCACTTTTGTATACAGCCATCCGATGTCAGCCAGCTTGAATACCATGTTTTCTGTAGAACGAGATACTTCGATGCCTGGTATAAATACGTGATCGTTGATGTCTGTGTCAAATCGAATGTATTGCCCATCAATGCCCTGAAATAAAAATATCAAATCCCGTAGCAAATCCGCCTCTGAAACGTAGATGAATTCTGTCATACGGTCTTGAGACTCTCGCGCTCTGGCAAGCTGAGTAGCAGGTGGCACTGCGCCATCTATCTCCATACTTTCTTGTGGCAGTGGTGATCTTTCTCTTGCAAGTCGACGGCGTATATTCCTGGGTGAATCGTTCGAGTGCATATCGTACGGCCTTGACGTTGGCGGTTGTAAATAATCTGCTTGTTCATGGTCAATGCTTTGTAAACCACGTATTGTAGCAAGAGGGCTGTCCAGTGACTAGATGAGCGGAAAAAAACTGTCAGCATGCTGCAATTGTGTGCTGTACAAAGAGCCTACTTACAGACAAGTCTGGCGATGTGTTAGAGGGGAGACCGCCAACAAGCGATAATAAATAAAGAATAGACCATTTGTTTTTCAATAGTTGCTAAATATGTACAAATATTAGCGCAAGGTTCAGCCAAGTGTCTCGATTGTCCATATTTACTCTTGATGCTAGCTTGTTGTATAAATGTCCAAAACGAAAAGCATTCTCAGAATTTTGGGTTTCCTGCACTAGTTGAGTATTATCAGATACAGATGATTGTAAGCTATTTACTCTTGTTTACATACATTGGGTATGAATAGCGTTGGCTACATCGTTTTCGTTCTCGACTATCGAAGGCTCTGTTTGTCTAAATCCAAGCAATTAGGCAACTACTCGACTATTTCCACATACAAAAATACGTTACGTTAACAATATGCGACTGAATTTATCCAACAGCCTATCCTTTTGTCGCTGTGTCTCGTATGGTGTGGCCTCTCCTGCACTGATATCGAATCGACTAATGAGTTTGGACAGTGTTTTATGTAAATGACTACTTGTTGTTGTTGCATTGCGCACAAATGATGGTTCTTCTGTAGGTGTGGACAGCAATGATGTACGACTATGTGATGACCTTGACCTTTGGGCCCAGTTTACGTCTGAATAACTCATTATAACAAGGAGAAAATAATAAGCGCGTAGCAAAAGTTTTGAATTATTTCTCTGTGCTCGCGATTAGCAGAATGCGGAGCTTTTCCATTGATTGTCTCCATCAGCATTGATTTACAAGCTTTTGTCTGCCCTGATTTATAAAGTGCTAGTCATTAAACGACAAGTTTCGCATTAGTATATAATAGTTTGCTATGCTAGTGTTTGCGCTGGTCAGGTGTATACAATTTGTTTGGGATCACTCCAAATGGTTGTTTGCCCTTTCCAAGTGGAAATCGGCAAGTGTGAAAGAACTGTATTACGTTATTCCAGTATCTATCTCAGAAACTTTGGTGTGCTATTATGAGAGCAAAGTGGAACTTATGAGAACCACCATCGAAAGAAGACAATGTGAATACGGACGCAAAATGCCAACTCGTATCTAATTGTGGCATAATTTGTTATTGCTATGTAATTAATCGAGTAATCGGGCTCTAACATCAAAGGTGTTATTGGGGGCATTACCTCTTCAAGAAAGCATAAAAAACTTTAAAAGTTAATAGACACAAAATAGTTTTACACGTAGGAAAGTCCACTGGTGAAAAAGAAAATATTCTACGTATTCGTTTGCTAAATAGAATAGGCACAAATCCTTGCAGCGAGAGTGTTTATAAGCGTTTCTTGTGGACACAAGTCAACCTCTGCATACTAAAGAGTTAAAAAAGAATATTGATATTTCATCACTAGTAATTGCAGATGAAAACACACAAGGCAAAGAAAAGAAAATTTCTTATTAGTTATTATAACCATTCCTGCTTAATCAAACGCATCGGTGCGCTTAAAGGTGCTAGAAAATAATTAGTGAAAACGGGTTTGAGGTTTCCACTAGTGATAAGTAAAAAATGCGCCGTATTGAGAGCGCAATAAAAAATCAACACGAGACGAAATATAACAGTATGAAGATATTGAGATGAGTGAAGAATCTCCAATTTAGTTTGAGCAATCAAAAAATATTTGAATAAAGTCTTGAGTTATAGCGCCAATTTGGTTCTAGTCTAATTCTGCAAAATAACACTAGACTTTTATTTCAAAAGAATACATATTAAATATATTAAAAAAAAAAGAATGCAGCTATTGACATGCCTTCAATTAATTGATTCTTCGTAATTCAGTTAATGACTGTATTGATTTGTTCCATATGTAATGCGGTGGAATCGCAGCTATCGACATGTACAGTGAGAGTATAATTTACGAAAAAGCGCACTTGAGGTGGTTATAAATGACCTTTAGGACCAAAGAATCTCTCTCCATTAAAGGACATCATTAAATATGAACATTTGAGGTCATTTGCATCTATTATTATTTGCTCCATATATAAAAAATTGATCAGCGGAGATGTATTCTTTGATTCTGATGGTAAAGCTCTCTTTACTTGAAGTAAATAATGCAGGAAATGCGCTAAACATTCTAAAAATATGTGTTTTCTGAATCAAAAGCCTTGAAGAAGGCATATACAATTGTAAAGAGGGAAAAAAAAATAGACTTTTTCGAGTTTGGGCCAAAAACATACAACGTTATTTGTCATACTGAACTTCGAGAATCCTTAACTGGAAAGTCGCACAGACATCTGCGACGCTTGAAATGCTTGTACGGTTGCTTCATAAATTACTTACAGCATGTTAATGTCCCCAAGATGAGACTGAAATGTGCACTATTAAAAAAGCGTATATTGCTTGCATGAAAACAAACATTAGACTTACTGCATGGCAATTGCGAATATAAAACTTGGCTTTTCTTGGAATGCGAATGATTCTGGTCTTCTAGATTCCTATGCTCATGCGATTGGCCATTTCGTGAGAATATTGACACAGAAAAAAAAAAGATTTTAATAGACATTTGTCTATTATTTTGAATAAAAACAGAGAAATGGCGAGTCTTTTTTAAGGAAGAAATCTTTTGTACAGGGCACAGGTATATTTTTCTGCATTTCAAATAGATGGTATAACTACACATTGATTGGAGATTATTGTACGTGACTCTTCAGACAAAAGTGATTTAAATACCCCACTTTACAAAGCAGATGCAATTTTAATCCTTAGTCCTTTTTCTTCCCTACTCTTCACATAGTCGAACTAATCAAGAAATCAACAATGACAAACGCACCTTCTTTCACCAAGATTACTCAAGAAGACTTTCAAAAGTCCAAACTGTCCAAGTCTATTGGTATATAGATGAACAATTAGAGATTAAAGATATGCAATGTCTGATTTAGTTGTGATAGATTTGGCTAGCTCTGCTCTCGGAAGTGCCGTTGTCAAGGTTACTGACGAATTCTTTGCTTCTGCTTCCATGATGCTTAACCCTGAACCTGCTCTTCATTGCCCTGATAAGTTTGTTGGTGAGTAATTTATGCATTACTTTTTGCAATTGGAATATTTACTTTGTGCAATGTCTTAGAAACCGGTTCCTGGATGGACGGATGGGAGTCAAAGCGCCATAACGATACCTACGATTGGTAGAAAAAAAATAATACCATCAATTAGCAAAACGTCAATCTAACGTCCTCTTCTTCCGAATTAGGTGCATCATCAGGCTTGGATTTGCTGGTGCCATTAGTGGTTTTGACATTGATACCAGCTATTTCACTGGTAACCAGGCACCTGCAGCATCTGTTGAGGCTGCCTATTGCCCTACTGGCTCTGGATTGGAAAAGGACCTTGTTTGGACTGAAATCCTGCCCAAGGTTGAGCTGCCTCCCAACTGCCACAATTTCTTCCAATTGGAGCAACAATCAGCTGTTTACACTCATCTTCGTTTGAACAACTATCCCGATGGCGGTATCGCTCGTTTCCGTGTTTACGGTGACGTTCAACCCACTCTGCCCAAAGACAAAAAGTACGGTGTACAAAGTTATTATTGTGTTAATCAAGTTACTTATTGTTCTATTTGCATAGCTCTCTCATTGATTTGGCGTTTATCGGACATGGAGGTAGATCTGTTCAAGTCAGCGACGAACATTATGGCCCTGGTGACTTTTTGGTCTTGCCTGGTCGTGGTAAGAATCAGGGTGATGGATGGCAAACGGCTCGCTCTCGTATCGAGGGTTATTCTGATTTCGTTGTTCTTCGTTTGGGTGCTGCTGGTCACATCTTGCAAGCTGAAGTTGACACTACTCACTTCAAGGGTAACTTCCCTCGTCAAATCAAGTTGGAAGCCACCAACACCACTGATGTTGTTCCCGCCGACAATGCTGAATGGTTTACTCTCGTGGAACCCTCCGCTACTGGTCCCAACAGCATCTTTTACTTTGACACTGCCCATACCGACAAGGTCTTTACGCATGCCAAGATCTCTATCATTCCTGGTAAGTTTCGATATGCTTGATTATTTTCTAAGCGTTTACTAATCGAAAGTAGATGGTGGTATCAAGCGCCTTCGTCTTTACGGTGTTGTTGAAGGTGGAAAGATTCCTCAATTGCCCATTGTTTCTCCCACTGCCCTCAAGGGTGGCATTGTCGCTGAGCCTTTAACTTCTGAGGCTTATGCTCCCTATGGTGATGTTATTCACACCGAAGGCAGCAATGAAGTTACCAGTGCTAACCAAGGTACTGCTGAAAAGTACCACCGTGTTGCCGCTGTCAGCAACTTATTCCCCAGTGGAAACGGTAAGATCAACATGTGCATCTTCCATTGTCGTCCTACCACCGAGCTCCCTTTCACTGTCAAGTTGTTGGAGAGACACCCTTACTCCAGCCAAGCTTTCATTCCTTTGACTGATGGTAAGACCCGTGGCTATCTCGTCGTTGTAGCCCTTAATGGTAAGGATGACAAGCCTGACATGTCCACTTTGAAGGCCTTTATTGCTTCTTCCAAGCAAGGCATCAACTATCGCCAAGGTGTCTGGCATCATCCTATGGTTGTCTTGGAGAACACTACTGATTTTGCCTGTATTGTTCACGAGAGCGGTGTTCCTCAAGATGACTGTAACGAGGTTGATGTTGAACATACTCTTGTTCAAGTCCCTGGTTTCCAAGACGAAAACTAATTCCATCGTATAATAATTTATACGTATACCAAAAAGAAGAAAAGAAGCAAATGTACATTTACAAATACTTGAACACCTTAAATAATTTAAAAATAGCATATTCTCATGTAAAAATATTTGTAAAATAAAGTAGACCTACCATTTCTTGACACAGAGATTGCATAAATCCGTTGAATTTGATGCAAATTTCATCGCATAGATAAAGTATCAGGCAGTTAGGCTTTAATTATAACAAAGTTGGTAATCGTCCTGGTCAGTTGTGAAATAATACCACTAGACGAAATATACGTTTTCTAGATTACAAACAATGCCTATATTCTCAAGGTTTGAAAGCGGTTATCTAATTGTAGGTGAATTCCTATTAATTCCTGACAACTCTGCTGCAGCTGATTTTACACTTTTTCTCGCTATTTAGACGACACAATGTCAATAGCAGCCTCGCTACCCACTACATTTGAGGATAGTAACGACGAATTATTAAAGCTTCTCACTGATGCTTGGGATGCCCCTCTTAAAGAAACTGTAGAAACGAGCAAATGGACGCGCGACTATCTCACAAAACTCACCTCCTTACCGCTCGATAGCCTACTACACGAGCCTACTGAACTTGAAGAACAACAAGCTAAAGCAAAGCGAGACGCACAGCAACTTGCATTTCGGGAATACCCATGCTTTCTGCACGCTCAAACTTGTCGACATCAAGTTGAAGAGACGTTAGATGGCCTTGACGTTCATCTTGCGGAATTCTTGGCTTCAGTACCAGAACTACAAGAAGCTTGTGAGATTTTCGAGCAGCATGCTAAAGAAATCAAAGAGGAACGAGGAAAGATAACTCGTGTTTTGGAGCACCAGAACGACTTGACCGATTTATTAGAGATCCCTCAATTAATGGAAACCTGTGTATGGAATGGCTATTACTCAGAAGCTATGGATTTGGCTTCGCATGTTCGGTTATTACAAGTGCGATACCCTTTGTCAATTGTAAAAAGTATTCATCAGCGAGTGAAATCCTCGTCTGATTTGATGTTGGTGCAGCTTATTTCACATTTAAGAAAGCCAATACGATTAGCAGCAGCAATGAATGTAGTTGGATTTTTGCGCCGCATGGATGCTTTTGATTCTGAAACAGAGTTACGCATGGTATTTTTGAGATGCAGGCATGATTTTTTGCAGCAAAGATTAGCAAGACTCAAAAGAGACATTTCCGACGAGCCTAGACAGCGAAGCGCAGATGCATTTGAACATTTGAAGAAGTTTATTGATGTTATGCGCGAACAAATGTTTGAAATTGGTACACAATACATATCCATCTTTTCTAATGAGCAAGGCACATTACTATCAGACTATATGGTTCATGTGATAGAGCTTATCAAGACATGCTTGGATACACACCTTCCCATGATTGACGATACATCTGCATTGGCCTCTCTCTTAACTCAGCTTCAGTACTGTGGTATGTCGCTCGGCCGCATCGGTTTAGATTTCAGACATATATTTGTGCACTCATTTGAAGAGGCAGTGCAGCCTATGATTTTACAGTGGATTAGTAATGCAACGGAGGATCTTGTACAAAAGATCTCTAAAGCCTCTCATGAAAGTGCGGCACCTAGTGCGTGGATGTCATCTAAAACCGTATCACAAAACAACAGCAATGTTAGCAGTAACAATAGGGACGAAGCGAAACGGCATGCTTTTCAACCACCAATGTTACTACTTGGATATCCTTCACTAGCAGTTTTCATCAACGGCATTTTATCTGCTTTTAATTCACTCCGTCTTTTGCCAGCAATTAGCTTATATGAGCCGATTCAAAATCATTTAGAAGCGTGCTTTTTAGAGATTGGTTCTGCACTTAAGCAGTATTGCGATCAAGCGGCGTCGTATATGCCAGACGAAGTGACATACTTGCAATCTTATTCGGCAGCTTATGTGCGATGTTGTCTTCCATTCCTCAAATCATGTCTGGTAGATGGGATTTATGGAAACCTGTTGACGTCAGCTGCAACAGACGAAGATATGGAAGCTCTGTTGGTCACCTATTTACCTGTCATGAAGAGAGAGGATGAGGTGCAGATTTTGGACAATACAGTTCCTGACAAATCATCAGACAAAAATAACGAGACAAACGAAATTGTCGAAGTCCAGCCGAAATCAAATGATGCAAAAGATATTGAAGCATGTCAAAATCCCAAAAATATGACTGATACAAACGAGGAACCAAAAGAAACTGACAGCCAAAAAAATGACGACGAAATCAAAAGCAATGCAAAGCAAAAAGACGATCTCCTAGCTGATAAAAATTCTGACAATATCCAGGTAGATGATATAGAAGAGGAGCCTGTGGCAAAAGGAATAACTAGCACAGACGATGAGAAGGAAAATGATCCCTCTAATGTAGATGTTGAGCAATTAGTGAAGGAAGAACAGGCGACCATACAAAAGGATGAAAAAGACAAAAAGTCAAATACCCAAAAAGCCAGACATAATAGCAATGCCAACTCTAAAAAAAAGAAGAAATCTAAGAGATAAACAAAGCTTAATCAATTTTTTTATGAATAAAGTCTAATACAATTTTCTTAAAAAAATAATCCTAAATGACACCATAATAGCCCTCCAAAAACACATTTAAAAGGGACGTTTAACGCATTAATTTGCATAATCTATTAAGCAATATAATGCCTTCGAGTTGTATAAAAAGAAAAGATACGTTGAAGCCAGTTCATCGACAAGCAATATGACAAAGTATAATAGATCTAATACTTGCAACAGTATATGTAGAAGCTAGCTGCAAAATTTTGTATTGATCCGCTTAATGTAAAATAATATTAGAGGCATTTATTACACTCTGGCAATTCGTTCCTTTTTAAAGCATTCTAACCAAAACAATTCATCGATACAAACAACAGCAATTGCCTGTCGTGCCCAATGTGGCATGGCTTTCCAATAAAATAGATTTCTGTATCTTGGTACTTGTTTTATTTGAAAATCTACACTTTTGTTTTTGTGTGTCTTTGAAAGCTGGACGACGTTTTGTTCCTGCAACTGTATTTGAAAGCTAAAAAGGTATAATACGATGTTCCAAGCACACACATTTCTCTCCTTCTTTTTTATTATACGGTATTACAGAAACGGCTTTCTCAATAAATCATGGAACCTTTAACATGGCTACTACTACTAGGCATAGCTATGCTAATTGGTAGTTATGTTGCTGGCTCTTTACCACTTAGTACAAAACTATCAGATAGAAAAATTCGTATATTGAATTCACTTGGTGCTGGTTTACTTATTGGGACGAGCCTTATGGTTGTTATTCCAGAAGGCGTAGAAACCATCTATTCAAGCAGAGCAAGAAGCGCTACCGTCATTAGCTCCAAGTCTTCACCCAAATCTGGTTTTGCAGAGATTCCAAATTTATCGACCCTAAATACCCATAAAAACTGGGCTGCCGCTGATAACCAAGACGATCAAGAGGATAACTTGTATAAAATTGTGAAAAAACGTTCCCCAAAATACGAAAAAGAAGAGGAAAAGAAAGAAGAGGAAGGAAAAGAACATGTCGCAGTGGGGCTATCGCTGATTATTGGATTTTCCCTCATGTTTGTCATTGATCAAGTTAGCTCTTTACACATGACAGCGCCCAATACTAGCATTGAATATTCAGAATTGAATACTGTAGGCGGAGGTGGTCTCCAACATGAAGAGGAAGCAATAGGACCATCGACTACCACATCATCAACAAACGATGAGTCTATTTTTCCTGATACGCACATGACGCCAGTGAATCGACCGTCGATGACACCTACCGTTGGACTTGTTGTTCACGCAGCAGCCGATGGTATAGCTCTGGGAGCGAGCGCATCACATCCTCAGTTATCAATGGTTGTGTTTATTGCAATTATGCTCCACAAGGCACCTGCATCGTTTGCTCTTACGTCTGTTCTTTTAGCAAGTGGACTGTCACACGCGACAATTCGCAAACATCTGCTCTTATTTGCACTAGCAGCGCCGTTAGGTGCTTTGTTCACTTACTTTACGCTTTATTTCTTTTCATCATCATCAACATCAGCTTCTACTTTGGAGTATTGGACAGGAGTACTACTGGTATTCTCTGGAGGTACTTTTCTATATGTTGCTATGCATGCACTACAAGAAGCAGCAGAAGCAAGCCATCATCATGGCAGCGGTCGCCCAAAAGCAGAGCAAAGTCAATTGTTTATTATTCTTGTTGGCATGGCAACCCCAATATTTCTTAGCATGACCCACTCTCACTAGCTTTAATACATGACAGTTATTATCTTTTGTACATAACACATGCTCGCAATTATAAACGTATAGAGATTTTTTTTTTATTACGATAAACGTTGATAGACCATATCCTGAATTTTCTCCACTTGTTGTGCAATTGTTAAATGACTTGTGTCCAACGCAATGGCATCTTTAGCCTTTGAGAGTGGCGCAATTTTCCGAGTGCGATCAGCTAGATCTCTTGCTTCCAAATCTTTTTCAACGTCTTGTAGTGTATCATTGCCCAAGCTACCTTTATTTTTCAATTCATCATATCTACGTTTAGCCCGGATCTTGGTATCTGCCTCTATAAATACTTTGAGCTCGGCATCAGGCAAGATAACTGTGCCAATATCGCGGCCATCCATCACTACGCCCTTTACTCTTTTGCCATTGTGCTCAAATCCAGTTGAATTTGCGCCTGGGATGTCCCCTATTGCCATAGCCCGTTGTTGAATAGCCAGAATATCGCGGACACTTGTATTTGAAGCAACATGGCTAATGTTTCGAGTGATATTGGAATTTCGGATTAAATCACTGACGTCTTTTCCATCTAACTCGACTTGGTCCAAAACAGGAAAACTAATCTTTGCTGATTGTGCTACTTGCTTTACTTTTTCTTCATCTTTGAGATCGATATTTTGCTGTTGGCATTTAAGAGTGACCTAAATTTTTACTATGGTAAATACAGTTGTCTACTTTTCCATGTCAAGGAAAGTATTTTACAGCTCTAAACATGGCACCTGAGTCAATATATCCAAACCCCAATCTTGTTGCCAATAATTTAGCAGTTGTACCTTTATTGCAAACCGAGTTAATTAGATGAACAGTATATCACATTTGTCTCTTTATACTTTTTCCAGAGGCACCCGGACCATCAATAGCAATTCGAAATAACCTTGACATCCTGAAAGAACAGCAAAGTAAAGAAAAAGTTCATTCCTCTGTTGTTCATTAAACATCTGGCTGTCACAATTCAAAGTGATGCAAAACAAAGGATTGTTTTATTGATTGCTTCATATGAATGGTGCATACAAATAATGAGTGCAAGCACTTACTATACATTGTTAGACAAGAAAGAAAAAAAAAATACAAAAGCTTGGGTTTATAGTCCTTCCAATTTTCGAAAAACAGTTCATTGAAATAGACATTATAGACATTATAGACATTTAAAGTTGTGATCATATAGAGTAAAATCATGCTCCTGCTGCAAATGACAACAGTTTTTGTATCACATAATAAATTTAGAGAAAAATACATCAGAAGCATCCATTATAATCTTAGTTATAAAAGGAACACGAGAGGGGCCATCTAGGTCCTTTAACTAGTCTATCATTTTCAGTATACCTAACAACTTGAGCATGATTAATTTACTAATAGACTATTGGATGCAGTCTTTCAGTGTGTTTTGTGGTTTTGGGCAGTAATCTGAATGAAACAAGCTGTGTGGGCGATAATATCTATCTGCAATACTGTGCATGACACTGGAAGGTAATCAAGCACATCAGAGCACGGAATCCTTTAATTTTTTGTTTTCAAGTAGTTGCATGAAGTGTTAAGCGAACAGTTGGGCAGAGGAGGACCAGCGACATGAGATATTGCCGGTTTGAATGGTGGTTTGGTCTTATTCTTGGTAGTAATCTTGGCTAATTTTATGTGACAAGATCTATATTGCATATAGTGAATCATTATACTCCTGTCGGTTAAATTTTTATTATAGGACATTAGACATAATCGAAGAACGATAGCGCCGAGCAACGCATACTGTGTAGACAATCGTAAACACTGTGTGATGTGCTTTTCAACCCGTTTTTTTTTTTGCATTTACACAACTTGTAAAAGGCCCCTTATTGGTTATCGTTAATGAAAAATGACTAGGCCCGCTCAAACATTTGAAATTTGAAAGGCACTCCACTTCTTTCTGTATGTCTCTTTTTCTTTTTTTTTCACTAGCAAACACTGATGGTTTTAAATGAGTTTGAGCCCGATGATGTCTTTGGCGAACTCAATCAAAAGTTTGCCAACGTATCCCTTGAACAATCAAATCACATAGAAGATGTTTATAGAGAAATTGCATTTGATGATGTAAGTTTTTGTTGTTCGCCTTACCTCGCCTTACCTCGCCTCGCCTCTTTTCTCCTCCTCTTTCTCACGATGCTATCTAGTTGTTTGAATACAGGGACACCTTAGAGTACTCATCAAACTATGCTAGCTGTCATAGCGCTATGAAAAACATAAGACGATATCTCACACAGAAAATTTCATTGGATCGTATTCAGAATGTGATTGATCTTGATATTCAGGATAGAATTAAAAAGATTTTGGAAACCCCAGGTTATGATGAACTGAAGGTAAGATTGTTTTCTTTTAGCAAAAACCAACCAACTGATGGCATCCCTTGTACCTAGTATGAAACGGCGTGGACAATTACTAATATTGCTGTAGGTCGATTTTTTTTTTGTAAAGTGTAAGCAGCTTATTGATGTCATATTAGTACGGTACAAAAGAACACACTTCAAATTTGATCCAATCCGGCGTGATTGATTCATTGATTTATTGCTTTCGAACAACAGACAGTTTCAGGGTGAAATCACAGGTAACTTACAGAAGTAGTGGCATTAGACATGCATTTGTAACTTTTTATCTATTATTTCTTGTGATAGTCAGCTTGGGCATTAGCAAACGTGTCTATAGAATCACCTAAATACAGAGAAACAATGGCTCAGGGAAATCTAATTGGGATCGTTGCGTTTGCATTGGCTGAGAAATGCGAAATTGTATATAATAAATTAAGTTCGGCGATCAATCAGGAACTCATTACAAATAACGATCAAGGTCAAATTGTATGCAACAGCAAATCAGACACAGATGATGTAAAAGATTTGACATGGTCATTGGCAAACATATGCAGAGGTGGATTCAAAACAGCCGAACATTGGGAACAGTACTTGCTTGCATTCGATGCGTTTTCGCAATGTGTTCATTTCGATAATAGTGATATATGGACAGAGGCGTGGTGAGTGCTACCAACTATTGTCTCAATGTTTCATTGCATTAACCCACTAGAACAGCTGGGGCTTATCTAGAATTCTGAGTAACATGTATAACTACGACCCGTTTTTTGCCGCCTTGGAATTGCACCCTAGATTATGTCCACGATTGATCCAACTATTGAGGTATGTAAACATATATATATCTGTCAGTTTTCTTTTCAAGCGCTAATCCGCAATAATACCCATAGAAATGAAGCTGCTGTCACTATTTTACCCGTGTTACAAACCATCAGTAATTTCTCTTCGGGTCCGAACGAATATATCGAAATTCTACTTAATGCAGATCTCTTAAACACTATTTGGTGGTACATGTCCTCCGATACCCCTTCTCCATTACGTCGAAATGCCATTTTAACAATTTCAAACTTAGCAGCAGGAAATGAAAGCATTGTGCGAAAAGTTGTTTACAATGAAAACATAATGCGGAGCGTCATTTCGCATGTCACTGCACCAGGCCACTTGTACCATGCTGAAAACCGTAGCTGGATTTCGTCGCCAAAAGCGCCCAATGAAGATACGAAGGAAGAGTGGAGAATAGTTAAAGAAGCGCTCTGGGTCTTGTCTAATATCACCACTTTGGCCAATGATGATTGCATATGGTAAGGCTGTTAATTCACATCGAAATAATAACTAACAATAGAGACAGTGCTCTTTTAAGAAATTACTCGAGACTGATCAAGCTCTTGGCAGCATTACTGCATTATCCTTTATTGCCCTTCCCAATTTGTTTGAAAGTCGTGGATGTTTTGATTCGAATTGTAGATCGCACTAGTCAAATAGCCGAATTAACACCCCCTGTGCTGCCTATTCCACGTAATCCCTACGCCGAAGAAATTTTGGAAGAAGGAGTCATTTCTTCCCTGAAATTTTTGTGTGAAGATTTTCGAGCATCTGAACTTGACGAGCAAGTGGAAATTCTTCGTCTTGCAACTATGTACAGCTCATCCCAACTACAACAAAGTGAAGATAATCGCAGTGCTGCAGGCTTAGGAAGCGCCTTTGGTTTATCAAGACGTGGTATTAGTCTTTCTAGGCCGAATATCAGACGAATTGTGCATGGCTTTGAAGATGGCGATGTCCGATTTATTGAAGATGCCATAAAAAGCATAACCCTTTAAATCATTTATCTACACTGCATATATCTACAGCGATGACTAGTCTTTGCTTCAAAAATATAACAATCTCTTTATTCCATACTGCAAGTATATTATCGCACTGCTATCTATAACACAATACATCAGACATTGAAGTTGCTTAATTTCCTAATGTGACAATTCATGCTGCAAAAGATCGAGGAGTTGGATTGGCCTTTTTATTGGCTGATGGCATGATTGCCTTCATGTTGACTAAAATGCTGCCAATGTGTTTGTTCTGAAGTGAAGTTGATAGACGTTTTTTTGCAGTGTCGATATCACGCATTGAAGTGTGGAGCAGCGATAGCTCATGTAAAGATAACCCGCCATATGGTTTTGCTTCACCTAGTAGCTCAAATGGTGCTGATTTAGCGGTATTTGACAACGTATTGCAACTGCCGTAGGTAGACACCACTTTAGATTTGCGCAAGATGGATCTATACTTTTTGCTTCGTCTTTCTACTTCCTGGGGCTGAAGAATATAATTGCTAGCGTTGCAGGTTGTATTTATCATTACACTACATATACATTACTAAAGCAGAAGCTATGATTCATACACACATCTTACTTGGAAGCATTTTCGACTATTGTTCTCCATGCTTCCTCTTCTTGTCTCTTCATATCGATCGCTTCTAATAAAGACGTCTTGGAGTGAATGCTCTGCTATACGATATAGATGTGTTATCAGTTTTAAATTTACAAGATGTCGTCAGTGTGAAATATTTTACATCATCAACTGAATGCGTATCTCTGCTTAAACAACAGCCCATAAGTTACGGATGAATAAAATGAAGAAAGGGCGAAAGAAAGATGTTGCTGTGCATCATATAGCAACCCATTTTTATTTATTTACATTATTAAAGCAGCTTCGACTGTATACACAAGATATCTATACGTCACGTTCTCCTGATGTGCTTCTTCTTGGTTGACAGTAAGGTGGTTCGGATAACTTCCTCGCTTGGAACATCATCCAACAATTTAGTCACTTCTTTTGGAACCCACTGTGATTTTGTAACCCTGTAGTCTTGGGGATCCCACAACTTATCCGAGCAAACTATATTGACTAGCGGTATTTGCTGCAACAGTTTCTTGTACATTCGATGTATTTGCCGATTTGTGTACCTGAACGGGTCTATGCTGTCATCTGCACTAGATCCGAGATACTGCAGCAAACTGGGAGGATGCTGATTTTCGTAAGGTGATTTGGGGAGCGACTCCTTTCGAATGATTTTGCTGGTGTGATGCGCTAGTTTTGATATATCAGGCTGTAGATGCTGTATTATATTCACTGTTTTTGTAAAGCTAGAGTAGAAATCATCCCATTTAGGGCCGCCTGTTACAAGGTTGGAGCAAGCGAATGGATGTGTCATGGGGGCACCTGCTTTGTGTTCAAGTTCACAAACAATCTCAAAAGGTAAAGGTACAGACACTCGATCTAGGAGCATGGATCGATGTTTCCAGAGCAAATTTGCCTGTCTCCCAGGATGCAGCGGTTTGTATTGTGGTATAGGTAAATCTGGCTCTATTTTCTTACCCAAATGCTGCGTAATTAGACTGCATAGTGGAGGGCACAAGGCTGGCGGCGGTGCGGTATGGGGTATATGCGGTACTAACGGTTTGGGGTTATTGAGTTTGTGGTCTGACCGTTGATGGCCGTGCAAATAAGGCTATATAAATAATTAGTATCAACGTATCCAAGGTTCCTCTCCTCTACAAGCATCCTACAAACAATAAGCCGTGACGAGTCTTCCCTCTTCTACCATATACCTCTTCCAGAACTTTCAAAGCACTCTTTTGACTTCCTCTATTTGCTTTTTCTAATCTGTGCAGGTACTATGGCGAATATATTTAATATGATGAAATTGCTCAGTTATCTGCTGTCTGCTTACTTTTCTGCTTTCTTTAATTTTAGATTTTACTCTCTCCACGTCTTGACAGGTCTTGTAGTCTTTAAAATATTTTCTTGCCGCATTCCTTACATAAATCCTTGTAATATTGCATGTTTATTAGCCTTTGAAAGCAGTTCTCTGCATCTAGATTAGTACCTCGCTCTGTCATCAAAGAATAGCGATCCTTCTGCTAATATGTTTTTGTACAATGCTTTAATGTATAGCTTGTGATTTGGTTGAAACATAAGCCACTCAGGAAGAGAAGAGAAGGGAATTGTCCCTCAAACACTGGCCCGCCGGTTTTTGTATGATTGAGGGAGCGCATTTCTTGTCCTCGGTATTGCATAATATACAAGCCAGAGAGGCTTGTCACGTGCAGCAAGACAGTAGTGTAATGACAATAACTTTGCTGTTACATGTGTGTGATTATCCTTTTTCTTTTTTCCTTATTCTTACCAAGAAAACAATCTATTAAACATGTCTCAGCAAATCCCAACGTTAAAGCTATTACTTATTGGTAATTCTAATGTCGGTAAAAGCTCTCTGCTTTTACGTTTTACAGACGATACTTTTTTGCCTCAAGAAGAGGTTTCAGCGACTATTGGTATGTTGGACTAATCAAGCTTTGTCATTTCACTGCATAGTTTTTTAACATTTTACATGCTTTTTTTTTTAAGGTGTCGATTTTAAAGTGAGCATGATGGAAGTTAACGGCAAAATGTACAAACTCACCATCTGGGTAAAGTTCTTCATATCTTTGAAAGACTTGGTCAAACTAATCGATTAAATGTACCAAAGGACACTGCCGGACAAGAGAGGTTTAGGACATTAACTTCATCATATTATCGAGGAGCTCAAGGTGTGATTTTAGGTGTGTTATTTACCCTTCGTCATGTCGTGAAACTTACTCATACTTTTAATTTGTTAGTTTACGATGTTAGTAACAGAGATACATTTGATGCTCTCAATACCTGGTGGAATGAAGTCAACACATATTGCTCTAGTCCTGATGTCGTCAAGATGATTGTGGGAAATAAGGTTGACAAGGTAAGTAAAAGCGGTTACATTATCTTGGTTTATGCATACACTGAACTATTGTTCTCACAGGAATCATCTCGAGTTGTTACTTATGAAGAGGGTGCCAACTTTGCTAGAAAATTATCCACTCTTTTTGTTGAGTGTAGTGCTAAAACAAAAGTTGGTGTCAAACAAGCCTTTGAGGAATTGGTAGAAAAGGTTTGTTTCTATGTGCTTTTGATGTTTATTAAATGTTCGTTTGTTAACAAAACACACCACATAGATTATTGAAACACCTAGTTTATGGCAGAAAGATGCTGCACCAAATTCCACTGTAAGAATGTCAGCAGATGATAATAAAGAGCAGTCGGGAGGGGATTCCTGTGCTTGTTAACCTTTTCCTATCTTTTACCAGAAACTTATAAATTCGTTTTTTATTACTGTATATACGGTACGAAATTATACAACGTCTTTCCTTCTTGGTTGATATAACGGAATGCGAAATATCATTTAAGAGAAGGCATGTACAAGCAATTGAGCATACAAAATGAAGTGTTTCTCCCAAGATATTGGTATCCTAATAGCAATGCTATTACAGAAGAGGATATGATAAACGTAGTTTCATAAGCATATTTTAATACAAAAAAGGTGATTCATTACCACGAGAAAACAAATTGACTTATCGGAGAGCAAAAGATTATCATTATTACTATTGTTGCTATTGTTTTAGTCAAATAGGCTTTGCAGATATAAGTGAAAATAAAATAAAATACATATCAGATAGCCATGATCAAAGCTGTATCAGACAAGTATAAAGCTTGGCTTGATTTTTCTTTATGCAATAAGATATATGCGTTTTATATGTATTTTGTATGAAAATTGGTGGTTTTTTTAGTGAAGTTTTATGAATATTATTGGCAGCATTGGTAGCTTGATCACATATTAAACAAACATCATCAATAAACAGCAACTGAGCACTAAGAATTTAACCAAGGCCGAACGCTTTAATTTATCAAGCTAAATAGCATCCGGTAGTGAATACGGTACAACAGCGAAAATATTTGCGATTAATGTTAGGTGTGATGAATTCAATGTTTGGATAAGAATGCTATATATTAGTCTTTAATAATTACTAGATTCATTATTTAGATATTGTCATATTTATTTATAATTATCATCATCGTATATATTACTAAGCAGAATGTATCTTTTTTCTTTTTCACAACTGATAGTCTGGTATGCGTGTTCATATTACATACAATCCCAAAATAAAAATTCACTTGAATAACAAAAAGGCAATATTTTATTTCCGTTTTTCTTTCATTCTTATAAGAAAATGAGAGGTACATTTAACAAAAGACGATTACTCGCCTTTAGCAGCTAAATGCTGCTTAAGGATATCTGTAGCCTCTTGTACCTTCTGGTGTAACGACTCTTTATCTTCAAGAAGCTGCAAAAGTTCTGCATTATTCATTTCCAAAAGCATACCAGTAATTTTGCCAGCATATTCAGGCTCTTGCTCATTAATAAGAGGGTACAATCGTTCACCAAGCATTTGCTTTTGGATCTCAGGGGCAGTAGCAGCAAGAGAATTTGCAGTCAAAGGTTGCAGTTGGCTGTTTGAATCGCTACTACCAGCACCTACAGGTTTTTGAGGCTGTGGGGGTTCATCAGCTGGTCTAGGAACATCAGAACGAGATGTGAGGGGAAGATACGGTTGGTTATTCCATACTCTTGGAGGTGGTGCATATTGATGATAGCCATTGCCATTGTTGTAATAGGGAGACATGTTCATCATTGTCGGTTGCATTTGAGGATGCTGGAAGTTTTGAATTTCCAATTGTTTGCGACGGTCTTCTTTACGTTGAGCAAGAGCAACATAGATAGGCTTGGATCCCAACATACGACCATTCATTTCGACAACAGCCTGAGTAGCTTCGTCGGGAGATGAGAAACAGACGAAACCAAAACCACGGCTTGCACCTGTCTTCTCATCACACATAATTTTGGCAGAAGTAATATTACCGTAAACAGAGAATTCTTGACGAATACGATCATCATCAATATCATCGTCCAAATTCTTAACATAAAGGTTGACGCTCTGATATTTTTTAGACTTCTCGAGTTTGGCTTCCTCGTATTGGCGACGCAACTTTTCGTCACGTTCAGTCTTCTTTTGAGCACGAGAAACATAAAGCTCCTGATCATTATGCATTGTTCCATTAAGCTTATCGACAGCACGGGCTGCAGCATCATGATCTTCAAAATTGACAAAGCCAAAACCAATAGATTTACCTTCGCTATCTTTGCTAACAACGGCAGATGTAATAGCACCGAATTCGTTGAACAAGGCATTGAGTTCTTTATCGCCAACACTTCTAGGCAAGTTTTTTACATAAACATTGGTGAAATGTAACTCCCCGGTTTTAGGGCGTTCGCTGCTAGGAATATGGTGGCCAACGTAACTATTCTAATGTTAAAGCCTTTTTCTTTTTTTGCTTTTACGTGGAGTGGATAACTTACACTTGTCTGTCATTTAAAAGCATGTTGTTGACACTCTTGATAGCGGTTTCAGCAGCTTCTTGAGTTTCGTAATGGACAAAGCCATATCCCTTTGAGTTTCCCTCTTCATCTTGAGCAATTTTGCATGATAAAATGTTACCAAACGCAGAGAATGTGTCATGAAGAGCCTTGTTATCAATAGTAGGGTCCAAGTTTTTGATAAAGATATTTCCATTTCCAGTTTTACGCAAAGCAGGATCACGCTGAGACCACATAATACGACAGGCACGTCCTTTGATTACACTGTAATTCAATGATTCGATAGCGCGTTCAGCTAATGAAGAGAATTACTTTTTTTGTTTGTAAATGATCAGTCATTATGTACTTACCATCAGTTAAATTATGAAAATTGACATAAGCATAGCCTAGTGATCTCCTTGTCACTGCGTCCCTACAAACGCGAATACTAGCGACAGGGCCAATCATATTGAACATTTCAAAGAGCAGAGCTTCGGTAATTGAAGGGTCTAGCTCCCCAACGTACAGGGAAGCGGAGGGAGATGTAGCAGCTGCGACAGGCTGCTTTGGTCGATATTGCTGTCCATTCAAATCAATTGTAGGAGCAGCACCACTGTTCGGGTTGTTTTGAGAAGACATTCGGATTTAGTAATAAAATGTTTGTTCTAGTAGCAATGGAAAAAAAAAAGGGGCAGTAGTTTCTTGTTTTGATTTTTTTTTTTTTTCGATTTTGATGTGTAATATGACGATGAATTTAACTAATTCACAGTATGTTTTTTTTTTTGAGTATTTTTATATTTTTTTTTTTTGGTTTTTTTTTTTTTGTTTTTATGAAAAGAAATATAGTAAAAAAGAAAAAGGAATTTAATTCTTTCTTCTTATTTAAAGAGTGATTTTTACTTGTAGAAAAAGGGCAAGTGGGAAAGAAAGAGGATAAAATAGTAGAACAAAGAGCCTGGGTGATTTAATGCAGCCTTCATCACCACAGGATGAATCATCCAAAAACGTCACTCGCTTCTTACTTTAATTGAATCAACCCATCATTCAACACTTCTTAAGAAACAAACAAGAAACGTAGTAGAGGTATTTCAGTTCAAGCTTGAATATCATATCTTTTAAAAATTCAATCCATTTCAAATATTGAACCAAAACAGCTGATGGACATCATATTAAAAGCCAGGCTTGCTTGGTTTATAAATAGGATAAGGTCCAGAATCAGAATAAAACACCTTTTGCTTCAATTTATCTGCAAATTATCATGGGCGAAGCAAATATTGCAAACCATGTGTTAGAATCGATTCTCAAGGACCTATCCTTCCTTAAAGAGAATAATTTCTTAGCAAATCAAACATACAGAGATGTGGTTGCCATGTTACCAAGTCGTATCAGCATCCATAGTAACGCAATCGATACATCAAAACCTCCTTTACCGACTCGTAAATCAACTAGCTCTACAACAAATAGTATTACTCCACCTGTAGTTCAGCCTCGTGAGATTCCTTGTTTTCCTAAATTGCCTGTAAGACGCACACCTGATTGGCAATCTCCACAATCAACCCACCAAGGCCCACAACAAGTGGTAGGTATGGTCATGCCCTCCATGACAAAGAACGTTTTGAATCCAGAACCTGAGAAATCGGCTCCTCCTCCACCTGCTTATACTCAGAAACCGACAATGGAACCACCATCGCTAGCTACGGCCGAGGCATTATACGACTATAAAGGGGAAGATCCTTCCACGGATTTGTCCTTTGAACAAGGCGATATTATCGAGGTTACAGAATATGGTATGTACTTTAGAGGCGAAGGCAGCTGGTCTTAGCTAACTACGGTTGGCTATTAGTAAATGACGATTGGTGGAAAGGAACAGTAAATGGAAAATTAGGTATCTTTCCTCAAAATCATGTAAAAAAGATAGCGTAAGTTTAAGATCATAATTCATGATAATTGCCAGCACACTTACTCCTATTAATTGCAATGTAAAATAGACCTCCTATCAAAGCTAAACGTCCTTGGGTCCCACCCACATCAGCCAAACCGTCCTATTCAAACAGTAGTTATGCATCAAATACCCCTCCACCAACTTCAACAATCCAGAATACCACTATGCCGTACAGTTACCCTCCTCCTCCTAATGCCATGTATGCGCCCCCACCATCTCAACCACCCATACAGGCTTACGGACAACCATCGGCAGTACCCGTTGTAGCGAGCAACTATGAGCAGCAACATGCCGAGGAAAGTGGCGATAACAAGGTACACAGCATGGCCAAAAAGTTTGGCGGCAACGTTGCTACAGCTGCTACTTGGGGTTTTGGTGCTACACGTAAGTCTCCACAAGATATTTTTAGCTATTTTTTTTTTTTTCACTAAAACTCAAATTTCTTTTTGTGTATTAGTGGGAAGTCAAGCTGCAAGTG
>MU619292.1:151864-168149 GCA_025201805.1 Parasitella parasitica
AAAAAAAAAAAAAAAAAAGAATCACTACGAAAATAATGTCATGCTTTTATTTTTGCATTTTCGTTCACGTTTTTTCTAAATGAAATGTCAGGGTACCTTTTTCCATGCATTTCAATCGCTTTGAAAGGGGATGGGGGTATAACACAATTGAAAAAGAACAAAGTATTAGAATTAAAGCCATTTCCAACAAAAATATTTAATTTATAGCAGCACAACATCTGCGCCATTGTAAAATATACCTGCATATCGGTTTCGTATGTCTACAACATTTACAGCAAATCCTCAAGTGTAAGCTGAATATGTATGCACAGCACCCAATAGGCATGTCCACTGAATGCTTATGTCTAGCATAATTGCACATTTTTGTTGCATGTGGTTGAAGATATATAAGACAATTCTATTTTTGGGGCGTAAACACATACAGGACTGGGTAACTCAATCTTGATTAGATTGCCTGAAGGGCATGTACAGTACTCATGAACAATGTAAATTGAGCACCTGACAGTGACCAAAATACGACGTACTACAATAATATCTGAAAAATAAGATTAAGGTCGATACATCTTTGATATACTTGTCGTTTCTCAAAAGTATAACATTTTGAAAGATGTAGACCTAAAGTTCAAATAGCTCTTTGCTGCATGCTATATATTAATACATAAAATTGTCAAGCGCTATGGCGTATCTAAACTCCATGAACATAATGGCTGTCAAAAAATGGAATGAATGTGATTGGTAAGTGTTTCTACATGAACTTCAAGTTTTTTATGTTGCAGCCCCAGGCCATACCTGCATTTTATTTTTGTTTCTCTCTCTTTCATCCCGAATTAAAAGCGCATGACCAAAGTCGACAAGAAAAACCCTACATTGCATCTGACGGGTGGCGCTTTGTCTGGTATGGTAGCTTGTACAGCACTACAACCTTTAGATTTGATCAAAACTCGCCTGCAACAGCAACGTCAGGATCATCTGGCATTTCTGAAAGAAGCTAAAAGCAAAGGCTTAAAAATATCGCCACAGAAAAGGTAATCACGATACTCAAACTGCAATGTTCATCCTAATCTTGTTGTTCTTAGTAATATATACTCCACCATCAAAGACATTGTCTACAGTAATGGGTATAGTGGGCTTTGGAGAGGCACTATACCTACGATTATGAGGTAAACATACTGATAATAGGTCTTTATTTGGTAAGATTTAACACTTTTTTTTATTTTTTTTTTATTTTTTTATTTTTATACTATGAAATCAAGAAACGTACCTGGCTCTGCATTGTATTTCTTTGCCTTATCCGAGACACGTGAAATATTAGCAAAAACAAGAAGTACCTGGCAACCGTTACTGAATAGATCTGGAGCCAATGGCCTACCCACAGCCGAACATCAACGCTGGGAGAATTTATTCTCTGGGTCTGCAGCAAGAGGTGCAGTAGGCTACGTAATGATGCCCATCACAGTTGTCAAAGTGAGGTATGAGGTAAATGACTAAACTATGATGTATTTTTAAGCGTTTGAAACTAATGACCCCTCAAGAGTAACTTTTATAATTATACAAGTTTAAACCAAGCTTTCAAATCCATCATCAAAACGGATGGCATTAGAGGTAGGATACGGTTTGCTCATCGATTGGCATTATTAATGACCGATTCATACGAGTAGGATTGTTTGCTGGTTATGGTGCAACATTTATTCGGGATGCTCCTTTTGCTGGTATATATTTGTTTTTTTATGAGGGCTGTAAAACATGGGCAAATGGTAAATGTTACAAAGCATAAAATATATGGCCAGCAACTAAGTTTAAACGAAAATCATAGAATATGTTGTGAGTCATAATGTCCCGGTAGCGAATGCATTAGTCAATATGGGATCGGGAATCGCAGCTGGTGTAGCAGCTACTTGTACCACGCAGCCATTTGACATGCTAAAGACTCGTATGCAATTGAAGCCAATAATGTATAAAAATTTGATTCAATCTGCCAAAAAGGTTTACATGGAAGAGGGTTTGATGGGATTTTTTGATGGCATTAGTGTTAGATTAATCCGTAAACCTTTAAATTCTGCTATTTCGTGGACCATTTATGAAGAAGTTGTTCGTTGGTATAGTCGTAGAGATCAATTACTGAAAGAAAAACTTTAACTACCATGTACAAATAATTTAAACCCTTATCACTAAATCTTTCATACATCCCTCTCTTTCTTTTTTTGTCAAAATCAAATTTTTATATTGTTATACTATCACCAAAAGATTATTTACTCGACTGAAAGCATCTGTTTACTTATGCGCCAACTTTTTAGTAGCATACATAGAAGTAATCTTAATAATGTACATGTCATTCATGAGACATTTTCAAATGTCATTGAACCTATTCCAAAACAGTTTGAATGTCACTCTGATTTTCTTCAACCCACCTCCTGGGCTAGGGAGACGTTCTTTGATTTCCTCAATATCTTTTCGTATATCTCCTAAAGCGTATTTAGCTATTTTCGTAATTTTTGTAGTTTTTTGTAATTTTTACAATTTTGCATTCAATAACCATATACTTTTAAAAGGCTTGTTTCAGATCTTCAAAGTCAAAAACAGTGGGAATTTATGTATGAAAAGCCAAGATGGGCTTCCTGGGAGCAGTGCACAATTTCTCCGCTTGCTTTAAAGGGGATTGGATACAGTTTTCCCGTTCCTTAATTGCCTTTTCCTTTTGTAAATGACCTTAACAAAAAAGACCTTCGTTATAATAGCCTCCAGTACAAGCGAAACTCAAATAGAGTTGGATATCAAGGTAAGAAATACTCGCATGTAAAAAACTACTGTAAACAGATGAATTGACCAAGAGAGTTGCTGAATTAGGGTTGTTATGACTCTAAATTTTTGAGGTATCGAGGTGTGCCAAAGGGCTTATTGCCTATTTCAGGCAGACCCGCCCTTAGCTGGTGCTATAAATATGTTCAGAATAGGTTTGATCATGTATATATTATATCCAACGCATACAAGTAAGTATCAAAAAAAGAGTCTATGTGAGAAAGACTAGGAGCCTTTTGTATCAACGAATGTGGTTTTATGCAGCTTCAAACATTTTGAAAGATGGGCCAGTGGAGTCAATTTTCCTCGAGAGAATATCCTGAATAGTGGCCTAAGGTAACGTGTAAGTTATACGTAGGATTGTAAAGACTGGCTAACAGTCTGGGAAAGTACTGGCATTTTACAGGACCTTGCGTTCGTACATCGAGTCAAACAGATTCAAAGCGACATTGTGATCACATGTGCTGAAATGATTCCCACTGAAGTGGTACAACACAACCACTCTAAGCTTTTCGATGTAGATCGCAACTTTATCAGAATGATTGACGACGTCCCGTTTGTATTTGGCATGTCATTAGAACTGCTCCAGGGGCTAGACGCCTATATTGAAAAGGTTGCACCTACAGAAGACAGGGATCAGTGGAACAGATTGAAGCTCTACATTATAACAAAGGCATACGGCGCTTCCATTTCCAAGCTGTCGGCCGACGATTATCCCGTTTTCAGCTACGTAAACCCTAATGTTTCACTACAATCTTATCTGAACGTCTGGCAATTCTGCAAAAATGACGATTTTGACAGCAGTTGCAAATCATGCAAGCTCCAGACTGAACCACTGCATATGAAAGCTTATGCTCGTGTTGGATTGATGGGTAATCCTAGCGATGGCTTCTACGGCAAGACTATATCTCTCCTGATATCCAATTTCTGGGCAGAGGTCACTTTGATTCCTAATCACTCAGATAATAAAGAAGTAGAGGCGATCACCATACTCCCCAATCCTGTTTCAGATCCTCACAAATTCTCTTCGCTCGAGTTCCTGGTAGGTGTTTCTCAAATCGATGGTTACGAGACTGGAGACCGCTTATTGCAAGCATGCTGTAAAGTGTTTTACTTGCATTGCAAAGAGAACGACATCCCCATCGATACGAGACAAGGCTTTCGTGTAATGTTCGAAACTAACATTCCGCGTCAAGTTGGCTTGGCTGGATCTTCTGCGATTATCACTGCGCTATGGAAAGTGTTGACGTTGTTTTACGGTGTCACTCATGAGCAGATTCCACTGGAACTACAGGCTAGCCTTGTGCTAAAAGTCGAATGGGAAGAGCTAGGTATTGCTGCAGGTCTTCAAGACAGAGTCATCCAGGCTTTTGGCGGTTTAGTTTATATGGACTTTGAGCGCGAATACATGGAAGCGCACGGCCACGGAAGATACCAGTCATTGGATGTCAGTTTGTTGCCCAAACTTTGGCTGGCTTACGTCGCTGATCCAGATGATTCGGGCAAGGTCCATAGCACTGTAAAGCAGCGATTCCTGAATGGCGATGAGGAGATTGTAAAAGCAATGCACAAGTTTGCCTCCTTCACCGAGCAAGCGCGCCAGAGTCTGGAGGCGAATGACCACAAAAAATTTGCACAGTTGATGTCTAGCAATTTCGACCTTCGTCGGGAAACCTACGGGGATGCCGTGGTAGGTGCGCCCAATCTACGAATGATTGAGTTGGCGCGAAACCATAACTGTGCTGCTAAATTTCCAGGCAGCGGCGGTGCCGTTGTGGGTATGTGGAATGGTTCTGAGCCGGAAATGGAGAGAAGCGATCTCTTGCGATTGCGACGAGCATTAGAAAGCGAAGGATTTGTGTTTCTGGAGATATCCCCCATGGTGCACAGTGATGCTTATTAAGAACACTGGTACTTTCGAACATGTTCTTCCTACAGTTTTATTATGGAAAGAGCCATCAGACATTTCTAATAATGGATCTTTAATAAACACTGTTCCGAATACACATGAAACCAGATCCTGATATGGACAGGCTAGGAGAGAGAGAAAAAAAAATCTTATTCTGTACAGGTGCCTGTTCATGTCAAAGTTTAAAGAATGTAATTACGTCCCTGTATCAAAGTGATGCGGTGTACTGTATTGTTTAGAAAGTATGCTGATCTGGTGAAATCATGTGGAATCTAGAATACTAGCGTTAAGAAATACACACAACAAAGCTGTTGTTTGTAGAAAACATCTTTGGTGTAACTGCACGATTATGCAAGAATACGTATGTATTAAATGCAACATCTCAAAATAGCACACTAGACGCTGGGTGCCCTGTGTCTAACGTGAACAAGTCAGATTGAGAAAGCAAACTTCTGCTGAGCATGAGTCCTCGGCCATAGGGCATTCTTGCGTAGTTATTTTTGGCATCCACCATGCACCAGTGCCAAGTCGACTGCAAAGCTTTTCTTTTCAATGCTTGGCAAGGAGTAGCACGTTCTATATTCTCTGTGTTGATAGATTTCAATACATTATATACATCATTGGCTTACACACCAAGTTTATCCGTCCTATGTGGAACGAACGCCAATGGACTAACAGTAGAAGCATCTCCGAATACGCTGTGAAACCTTGATTCTGATCGCACAGAGGTATAAAAAGGACGCTTCTTTGCTGCTTTTTCTTGCAATTGCAATTAAGATACTTCCTACACAATGCAAATTACAGCAGGTATTATTTCTACAACCATTATTATTGGGAGAAAATGTCACTTGTACTAACACTAATGTGTATAAATAGCCCTCACGTTACTAGTTGCTACTGCCACAACAGCAGTTGCCGCTGCGTCAAATATAACTTACACTGTGGTCTCACTTCAACCCAGCAACCAAACAATTGGCGTAATTGTCGATAACCAAGTATATCCTTTGACGTCCGTAAGTGATAAATCACCGTTGATTCATTATGGCGAGGCCCCTGTCGCTACTTCAGGCTACAAGTATGCTGTCCTTGATAAGGCAAGCATAGCAACCATTGTTGATCAAGAGAGTTTTACTCGCAAACCTGTTACAAGCGACAGTACCCTGAATGAGTATTACGGAAGGTCCTGGAACACTATGAATCTCACTCAGCTGCCTACAATCATGGAGCCACTTCCTATCATTAATCGTATAAAATCTGATCTCCATATTGACGGTGAGATACCTACCATCCACATCACTGGAAGCCAGTCTGCAATTGACAACCTGCACGCAAACAACTACGCTGACATTGATGTGAGCGATTTGAACATGACTTATATTAGGTTTGTAATAATTTGAGCGCTCTTTCCATTCGCAACTTTGATTAAGGAACCTGTATAATAGTCCTCGCGATGTCAAAACATATAAAAACATTACTCTCGCAGTTGCTGGTTTCAGTTCTCGTTCATTTCCCAAACTCTCCTACAAGCTCAAGATCCCCAAGGGTGGAGATGGCCTCTATGGCTACCGCCGCTTCAAATTACGGTCTATGGGCTTTGATCTATCATACATGAGAGAGGAGCTGGCTTATGCTATTGCAGAGTCTGTCGGGCTTCCTTCTGCCAGATACAGCTATGTTCGCATGTTCATGAATGATCAGCCTCTGGGGTTATTTGGATTTTCCGACAATTTTAAAAACCCCTGGCCCAGAAATACATTTGCAGATGGAAAAAAGAAGAATTTTGACCAAGGTGCTTTGTATACGGCTAGTCCTAATAGTGAAGCCAACGCCTCAGACCTTCCCAAAGCTTTAGCGAATATCTCTCTCGATCAAATAGCCAAAGCCTCCAAATTGGGCCCTCAAGACAACATCAGCCCTTCTAAATCTGATTTGACTTATTTGGGCAACAACCTTACTGATTATAGCATACACTATTCTGTGCGCGAAGATCCATCCTCTGGCACTGCCAATTACACTCGTATCATGGACCTTTGTAAATTTATTTCTGAGCAATCCAACACCACGTCTGACGACTCGGCAGTCGCTTTGTGGGATGAAAAGATAGATGTGCCTAGTTTCTTACGCGGTATGGCTTTTGAGATTGTCACCTCGCAATCTGACGCTTACCTCGCTAATGGTAACAATTACATTTTGTACGACGATTTGGAAAACGAGCGCATCGTTTACAGCAATCAAGATTTTGATATCTCCATGGGTAAATCATTGTTTCTTGTATTCAACTTTGTTCTAATCGTCATTGCGTTTCACACAGGCACTGCCTTTTTGAGCCCTGAATTAATGCACGGTGGAAACTACACCAAATTTCCAGGTTTCCTTGAACGCCCATTGACATCTCGACTACTTGCCGTGCCTCAATTCAAAAGGGAGATCGGTGAACTCGTATACAACTTTACCAGGGACCTTGTCAACACTGAAATTCTGTTTCCTCGCATTGACGATCTTTATACTTTTATTGAGCAAGATGTAGCTTGGGATAAAACATTGCCTCGTGTTGGAAATAACAGTTTGCTTAATGCAGCTGGTGCTAATTTCACTTTTGATGATATTCCACTCTGGTTTGGTATAAATGGAACTGTTCCTGACCCTGCAGTTGCGAACTTTAGCATGAGTCTCAAAAGCTGGATCGAGCTTCGTAGCACTAACTTGCTGAATTTCTTTAATGCAACCAGCAAATAGAAAGCTAAATTTTAATCTATACTTGTAATATATGTATATTATCAATGTAAAGGCTATTATCGTATTAATTGACCACCCATTGTGTAATCAAAAAAGATGAGCCATTTTACTTAATAAATCATTTAAAAACAAACTATTAAAGCAAAGGCTTTTTTTTTTTTTTTTGAAGGCATATGAAATTTTGCTTCGAGTATCTATTAGATTCATTTTTTTCCGTGCAACTTCACCTCTGTTGGGGCGAATCCACACTAAGAGTAAACATTAGAAGCGGTGATTGAAAAATCTAATGATCTTTGATTTTTCATTCTCGTTTTCGACACAATTTGTCCATAAATTTATGTTTCTTGCACTTGGTTCAAAATATGATCTATCAAACATCCCTCGGTTACTTAAGCTTTTTAGTAGAGTATAAAAATATACATCTAATGGTTTTTGTAATTTTTTATTATGTTAAAAAATGATTGCATAGAGCTTAAAAAAAGAGAATTACATTTCTGTGAGATAAATCAATGTTTTATTAAGCAAAAGTAGTTTTTTAATAAGAAATTAAAAAGAAGATATTTGTAGCTACAATTTGAGCTATTGTATAAGGAAATACATTAATTTTTAGTAGAGATAATGGTGTTTGTTCAAAATAGCATCGATGCCCTCGACCAATAGCCTTGCTTGGAGCGCCTGATTTTGATGAAAAAAATCGACCTCTTTTTTCCCAGAAAAGTGTACAGTGGCAAAGTAACAAGTGAAACGTTACTTTTTGGCTTAGAAAGTAATGCTTGATTTCGTTTGTACTTTGAGATATAGCATATTTCATTACTTGGATATTACAGCGTTTTGGAGCAATTGATCGTATCATTTAACTATCTCTAAACATTCCCAAAGCATGCCATGGATCAGTAACCAAGGTAACATTCCTAGTTTTACCACGGAAGAGAAAAATAAGGTATGGTTAGTTTTATACAGTCAATAAAACGATATTTAATACCTAATAAACATGTGCTTGCTACACAACGTGCCATGCTGAGAAATGAGTACGCCATAAAAACGAACTGCTTGCATATCTATAGTTAAATAGTCAAACAATGGTATACGTATATACGTATATACGTCGACTTTACTGCTGAGAGTGCTGAATTCTAGGTTGTAATTTTCATACTTGCTTTTCTTTAATTGCTACAATCAACATCAATTGTGTCCGCCTCTTGGTTATATTATCGCTGCTCTAAACTGCACAGAGCAAACGAGCACTGCAAGTCCAGAGCATTATATTTGCCAGGAAGGACCAGGTGCATCTTTTACAAAGATGATGCCTGGTGTCTTCTCTTCTTGCAGAATGAACAGAATGAACCCACCGCATTGGGGATACATGATGTTAAAAGTCAGGTTTTTTTTTTTTTTTTTTTTTTTTTAGAAAAAATGTTGAGAAGACAGCCTACAACGATTACTTTAACCGCTGAAGACATAGAGGTTTTCAAACAGCTGCTATCAGATCAGCAAAAACAGCGAGATCAAATGGATAGATCCAGTAAGAACCAAGATGAAATAGCGGTTGACGACAGCGACCCAGATGACATCTTTATGGGCAGATCCTTAGTACTCAACGAACGTAAGCGAAGACGAGAAATAGATACACGGCTTGGCTTAGTAACAGAAGAGGGGGCGGGAGAGAAAAGGCAGCAACCCCAGCAGCAAACAGAGGCGAACAGCAGCAGCGAACCCTTATTTAAACGTGTACATTTGTAATTAAAATGGTTTCAATATGACCTACCTTGGGTAAAAATATATAGCAAAACGGTCAAAATAACGGCCCTTTTTTCCATTATATATATATTTATGTAAACTTGTGCAAAATAGTCCTCTTTCAAAGTTTGCCTTTCTTTGCCTGCAATGAATCTTTGAATGTTGAAAATGATCCTGATTCCAATATTATTCATTTGCCAGCTGCAACTAACTCGAGCCTATATCATTCAACCTAGATTTGGACATTCTGCGGTGCTTGTGAATGACAGGTATGCCGTGGTAAATAGTATACATAAAACACTGGATCCAAACATGTTGTATAGCATCTATTTTTATGGTGGTGACTCCTCTGTAAGTTCTGCCATCAAAAACACATCAGAGTGGCTGTCCGAACTATCCATTTTGCCTATTCATTCGCCTTACTCATTGACGGACCCACCATGGAAACCAGCCTCTGGCCCGCAAGATTCCATTGGGGGGCCACCAGTGTACTCTCACATTGCGTTCATGGGCGGTACAAACGGTGGTAATATGATTGTCATTGGTGGTGTGACGCCGCAGACCGATACTCTCGCAACGGACGAAGAGCCGACAGCTTATAGCTATGATTGTGATTTGGGACGATGGAATTCGTTTAGTCTACCGAGTGGTAATCATTTAAACCGACAAGGTGCCGCATGCACGACAACTGAACATGGCATCGCCTATATTTGGGGTGGCAAACGTACAACGATCAACTCTCCTCCTCCTCCCCCTCCTCCTGCTACCACCACTGCAGCTTTGACAAATATCACGTTGAGGCCTGCCTTGTCCTCGAACATGTACCGATTCGACTCTACGTTTCCAGCCAATTCGGCAGTCATCTCTACGCAAGGATTATCTCCACCTCTCCGTTATGCTCATACACAAACGCTCATCTCAGATCATAAAATAGTGGTTTTGGGTGGGTTCGATAGCGCTACTGGCGAGCCTATTCCTTTATCTGAAATCTGGGTGTACGATATTCGAATGTCGGCCTGGAATCAGATCAATGCAACGTTGGATGTCGAAAAGAAGCCTGGTGCTAGAAGCAGCCACAGCCAAGTACTCATGTCAGATAGGTTTTCCATTCTAGTGTATGGTGGTTATGATGGATATCATGTTTATAACGATGTAGCTGTGCTGGATACCAGAACTTGGACATGGACCGTGAAAAACACTAATGCTGCTGTACAGGGAAGAGCGGATGTAAGCCTTTTTTATTTATATGTTCCTATATGATTTTGCAGACAATTTTTACTTATTATCCTTAGCATACAGGTAATGAAATTACATGGAAAATTTAGATGGTTATTAATATATTCGTAAAAAGCAACGCTTATTGGTACAAATATGATTGTGGCATTTGGATTCACAGGCGTATCGACAGCCTTGACAGTAATGGCAGATATCGAAGTGCTCGACATAATAACCTGGAGCTGGACTTCAGTGTACACGCCTTCGCCTGGATTCAATACAGGAGTAATCGGTGGAAAACAGAATGGGACAGGGGATTACTCTGGCAGATCAAATGGACCGAGTTCACCATCCATCGCAATAGTAGCTGGCGCTGTCACAGGAGGATTAGTTGTGTTTCTATTAATCATTGTAGCATTTTATCTACTAAACAACTACCACCAAAAACAGCGCAATCAATCAAAGAGCAGCGACCATGACGACGAGTGTTCGGATACATCGTCTTCCTACACCACTGCGCACCAACAACACTCGTCGCCCAGACTTCCTCTTCCAGCCTCTATTCACGTATCTCTCCCCTCTCAGCACCTGCAACATAAAGAAAAGCTGGAAATAAAGTTCAGGGATCCACCCTCTTCCACTGAGCCATTTGAATACTGCCAAAGCTCGTCGAGAAGACCGTCGAACCAAGTACCTCATCCATTGCAGATTAACACGAGCAACCTGCCCACTCGATCTGATACAATTGGCACTGCTACCACTGCCAATTCATCTGTATTACTTGTGCCATCTCCATGGACACCTATCCAGACTAAGCCTTATAAAGAACACGACCAAGAAGTCATACCGTCGCCATCATCGACTACTACATTTGGATTTGATGTTGAGCGTGGTGATTCATCATCGTCCACTACATTGCCTGATTGGGTTATTCGCAGAGCAGCTAGCACACCTACTCCACACCACTATCAGCAAACGCCCATGCAGTCCATTGCCAGTAATATTAGCAAGCCAGATGACAAATCTTATCCTCCAAACCAATTAAGAAGAGCAGCTACAGTATGCGAACTCACTAATAAGCTATCATCGAGTTCAATTCCTACATTGGCGACCAAACAGCCGCTAGGAGCAGATGCGGACGCTGAGGATGATGATGATGATGACGATGCCTTGTTTGACAGACAAGAATTCATACTTCAATCCAACGAGGTAGCCAAAGTAGACGACATGGCTCTCTAATGTATCATAGAAACATATACAATATTCCTCTCTCTCTTTCTCCTACAGCAACCCTCTCCTCTTCCGCTCCCCTTTATTATTGCATATTATAAATAGCTTCAATGTATATATAAAGTACCTCGGCAATGTCCTGCTGAACCCTTATTCTCAAAAATGACATCCGCGGCAATGCTTCCTGCTCTCAAAATGGGTTTAAATTGCTCGTTGCACCACCAAATATAAATAAAACGGAGGGATCTATTTTTATAAAATTCCTTTCTTTTCTCTTGTTCACTTTCTTTGTTGGTGGTTTTTTTTCTATAGAATGTCAACTACGACGATATCAATGAAGCATGATCTTCAGGACAAAAAGAGTGCCTCAAAGCAAAAGCGATTTAAAGTGGGGAAAGCATGCTTTACATGCCGAGTGAAAAAGATCAAGGTGTGTGCTTTTGTACAAATTTTGGCTGATATCCCCATTACTGAATGACATGAAAAACTAGTGCGATGGATTGCAACCCTGTATGCAGGTAAAATAACTATGCGAGACCCACAACGATGCAGCGGATGCGATGCTTACATGTATTTTCTTTCTTGTAGTGCAAAGGTAATATAGTCTTGGTTAATTAAACAACGAAATGCTAAATTTGCTGATATTAGCCCGAAGCAGACCGTGCACATTTTCCAAAGATGGATCTGTGCTGGAAACAACAAACGAACAAGACGCTGAATCACTACACACTACTCCCTCACCCCCAACATCCCGATCATCGACTCCGCCTGCCCCCATCGCCCACAGCTCCCCAAAGTTCAAAAAGCCGTTACCCATAGATCAGAAATCGCTGTCGTCAACAACAGAAATACTGAATAGACTGAACAAACTATGGCCAGCAGAAGGGAAAGAGGGCAAGTGGGAATTAGACCCAACAAAGCTGCTGACAACAAAGCTGACAATGTCATCCAGCGACCACACATTTGGTATCGAATATCTGCCTTCGAAATCGATCCAGCATGCGCACATACAAGCCTACTTTAAGAACTGCTATTCTGTGTTCCCCATTATACCAAAAAGAATATTTTTCAAGCAGTTTGACTCGCCCATTCAGCACTACACCGCCTCCTATCTCCTGTCTCCCATCCTGCTGCTGATGATCATGGCACATGGAGCCCAGCAGGCGCAAGACGACGAATGCGACACCTGGTTTCAACATGCCAAATCGATCGTTCTGCAGCAGCAATGCAACAAGCCCAAGCTGAGCACCGTCATCGCATTGGCTTTGATGAGCCAATTCCAGTCCACACGCAATCCCTATCCGTCCATGTACAGCGCCATGGCTTTCCAAATGTGCCTTGATTTAAACCTAATGCGAAATTACACTGGCGAGATGGATATCAAAAACGACATGCTGTATCAGGACGAAACGGATGGCGGCTCCGATTTAAAGGAACTGCAAAAACGAGTTTGTTGGGGGTGCTATACGCTTGATAAGCTTATTCACATTCAGACGGGGCAGCCCTGGATGCTGAAGAGTAAAGATATTGACCTTGATATGCCACTGTTGCAGCCAGGCGACGATGTCACCGAACACCAGATACTAGAGACGTTTGTTTGCAGTATAAAACTGCTCCAGATTGCCGAGCGCACACTGCATCATGAGCAGCAACAACTACCGGCTATCAGAACGCATGCGTACGACCAAATGGCACTGACATCAGACAATACTCTACTCGACTGGCTTCGATCACTCCCGCTTCATTTGCAATGGACACCCGCGCTGAATAATAGTAACGCACTCACCACTCCTACAGCGCCATCCAACATCATGGTTTTTCATCTGCACATCCTATATAACATCATTGAACTCTGCGTTCTCAAGCCTTATGTTTCCTCTACCGCCAAATCCATCCAGACAAGATCAGCTGCTGTTGCAACGCATCTTGTTCGCCTAGTATCGGCCTTGACTGACAACCACGCTGCTTGGTACTATAATTATGACTTTACAACCTATGCCCTAATCGAATCTATCAAATTCCATATTGGATACTGCTCCTGCGAAAATTTCGTTTTAGCTCGCCATGCGCGGTTTATGTTTCAACAATCTATGCCAGCTATGAAAAAACTATTACCTATGATTAGAACTGCCAGCACACTGGACAAGATTACACAGTTTGCCGTCAACCTAGAGAATGCCATTAGCGAGGCTGATACAAATGCTGCTACTGACAGTGTGTTTGGCCAAGACGACATAATGACTCCATTTGTCCTTGGCAGCTTGAATGCAAGATATGGAGATGAAGAACGTCAACAATGGTCCAAGCTGGAATATTTCGCAAATGGATTGATCACTCCACCTACAGTGAAATCAAAGCCTTCTATTTCCATGTCGTCGACCATGTTTGTGCCTCCCACAATGTCTTCGTTTCATTCCTATGGAGCCAGTAGTCATAGTGCTATCACTGATAACTTATTCCAGCCTGCTGCACCGCCACTACTACTACAGCAGCAACAGCAACAGCAACAGCAACAGCAACAGCAGCAGCAGCAGCAGCAGCAGCAGCAGCAACACGATTGGAGAGCAACACCTGATCGATTGCAATATACCAAAATTAATAATACAAACACTAATAATCCCCTTGAATTCCTACATAATCAACATCCTCCTCAATGGCTACCCGCGACAGCAGTAGCAGCAACAAAGAAACGGTCAGGGTCTACTGCCGATGCAAGCACTTCTGATTTGACTGATATTGATGCATTAGTTGCACAAATACAGGAGAACAACAATAGCCCATCTTCTAATAATAGCTCATCATCTTCTACTGCTATTGTCGGCGCTACAGTGGCAATGGTAGCAAACGAAAATGAAAATCTGTTATATTCATTGTTATCTGACCGTAGCAGCGCTCCTAATAATACTAGTACTTGTTCCACTTCGACTATTGCTGCTTCCGCTGCTACTGCTGCCGCTGCTACTGCCGCCGCTACAGGTGCGACAATACCTACAAGAAATCAAAGTTATTCCAATTTTGTGCAACCCTACATGAATGTTGGGTTAGGCATTTACGCATCGGCTCACCAGCATCATAACGATGTGATCCGACAGCATTTACCCCCGTCAAACAAGGCTGTTATTACGCAACATCCGCAAGCACAATAAAATCATAATAAACTTGTAGAAAAATCACTAGCCATTGCTATTTATCCATTTTTGAGGGTTTCTTGAGAGCGAATTTATCATCTAGAATGCTCAAATTCTTGTAACAGACCACTTTTGTTTTACGTTTACAACAAGAGCAGATAGAAGCGATTGCTTTTGACTCGTAGGCCATGTACCACATTATCCAGGTCCCAATGTAAAGCATAAAGCTTGACGGGCTGATCTTCCATCTTTGCCTCAAATGTACAACATTATTATCGAGTTATGTGTGTGTATCCGCTGCTTGAGTTCTACGTCTCTTCAACTGTCAAATCCCATCACACGAAATCAGCTGCTCCTGCTGAAAATACATTTCTGTTTTTTGTTTATCATGATTACATCTATCAAGTTTCATCTTTGGGCACTGTTCATGTGAGGCTTGATTTTAGCTCAACGTGCACGCATTCTGTTTCAACGACGTATAATACTAGCTGCGCTATGTACCATACACACTACTATACATCATAGCTTTGCTAAGCTGCTATGTGCATGATGTTCCGTAAACTGGAGATCCCTATAACTAGGAGCTAGTTCCGGCGCTTCTTGTGTTAGCATCTTTGGGCAAGGTAGTATTACAATGACCACATCTCTTCAAGTGTCATAGACTAAACGCAAAATATGGAAATAAGCAACATCAACAATGTCCCAGAGTAGACTATCTCGCAAACGTACTAATGAGTAGAGCTACATGTAAAAGAGGACCCAAATCAACTTTTGTATCACCAACCCTGTTCGTGTATATACATCTCTACTAATAATGCCATCTGGAGCAAATAGCCGTAGCACCTGCAATGTATATATTGCCATGGCAATTTACATTCTAACCTGCTGTTTAATATACGATACTATATACCACAGCGACGACGTTGAGGAACACCTGATCGATTTAGCCTATATGCGCACTATCAATTCCTCCTGAACCCTTACGTAATCAAAGTTCTCCCCCCTCCCCTCCTCAAAGCTTACCCGTATACACAAATATCAACAAAGAAACAATCCGTGCTATATAGTCGTACGGCTGATACAAGCACTTTTGATTTGAGTGATGCACAACAAATACAGGGAAACGATAATGGCCCCAATAGATGCAGTCATTCACTTGCTAATAATAGCTCATCATCTACTACTGCTAAAGTTCCCATTCATATAATGCGTATTTTCGTCTATTCATTGTTACCTGGGTGTTCATGCACAGTAGCATTGTACATCAAACACTATTTGGTGATACTCGAATACTGCATGACAGCACTTGCGCATGCAAAGACTTGAGAGCTATTATTCGTTCGCTCAGTCTCATATATAAATGGGGAATATAAAGGAATCTGCGCACCACAGCGCAACCCAGAGATGTGATCCGACAGCAGAGGAAGCGCTGAAATTGCTTTGCCTATTTTTAGCAATGTTTAAGTTTTCCCTCTTTGTTATTGCGATTGATTCATTGTCGATTACGTGACATCATATAGAGCTTTCACATCTA
>MU619292.1:168219-190476 GCA_025201805.1 Parasitella parasitica
AAAAAAAAAAAAAAAAAAAAAGATATTTAAATAGAGCAAAAAAGCTCGTTTTCTCCTCGTTTGCTTTCTACTTTACTTACAACACTACACCACCACAACACCCTTAAAAATGTCCAACACTCTGCTTGAAATCTTCAAGAGCAAAAAGGATGCCATGCACCCGGCTGTCATCATCCCGCAATCTGCCAACGTCCCATCAAACATCACATACAACCAAATGCTGGACATCATCTACGACTTCTCCAGAAAGCTGGCCGCCCAAGTTCCTGCCAGCGCATTAGCTCCCGGGAGATCCATCTCCATCAGCTACCCCAACTCTTTTGAATTCACTGTTGCCTTCCTGGGCGCCACGTTCATGAGCCAGATTGCATCTCCCTTGAATCCTGCCTACACAGAGGACGAATTCAACTTTTATTTGGAAGACGCAAAGAGCTCCATCATGATTTTGCCCAAGGGTGCGCTCAACGAAAAGAACAATGCCGCCGTCAGAGCTGCCCACAAGCAGGGCGCAATTGTCGTCGAGATCCACTGGAACGGCACTTGCATGGAGATCAATGCCCGTGTGCCTCTTGCGCTTGCTGACGAGCCCCATCGCATCATCAACGAGTTTACGCCTCGACCCGACGAGCCTGCTCTTTTATTACACACAAGTGGTACCACTGGTCGACCCAAGGGCGTCCCCCTTAGTCATCTCAATTTGCTCACCAGCATGAGAAACATCGTGGGCACATACGAGTTAAATCCCGAAGATCGCACTCTTCTGGTTATGCCCCTTTTCCACGTTCATGGGTTGCTCTGTGGGCTGTTGGCTACCTTGCTTTCTGGCGGCGTTGCTGTCATCCCTGCCAAGTTCAGCGCCTCTCATTTCTGGAAGGACTTTGTAGACAACAAGTGTAACTGGTACACTGCCGTGCCCACTATTCACCAAATCCTGCTCCGTAACCCGCCTTCTCAGGTTCCTGCCATCCGCTTCATTCGTTCTTGCTCCTCAAGTTTAGCCCCTGCCACCTTGAAGGCCCTTGAGAAACATTTCAAGGCACCTGTTCTGGAGGCATATGCAATGACCGAGGCATCCCATCAAATGACCTCCAACCCTCTTCCTCATCGTGGTCCTCATAAGGCTGGTTCCGTCGGCCTTGGTCAGGGTGTTGAGATTGCCATTTTGGACCAAGCTGGCAACCCTACTGAGTTGGGCGAAGTGTGCATCCGTGGTAAGAATGTCACTAAAGGCTACTTGAACAACCCCAAGGCAACTGCAGAGTCGTTCACAAAGGATGGATATTTCCGTACCGGAGATCAGGGTAAAAAGGACAAGGATGGTTATTTGATCTTGACTGGCCGTATCAAGGAATTGATCAATCGTGGTGGTGAAAAAATCTCCCCTATCGAGCTGGATTCCGTCATGTTGAGTCATCCAAAGATCGCTGAGGCCGTCAGCTTTGCCGTTCCAGACGAAATGTACGGTCAGGAAGTTCATGCTGCAGTCGTCTTGAAGAGCGATGTCAAGGACAGTGAAAAGGCAATTGAGAAGGAGCTACAAGCCTACTGTGCAAGCAAGCTCGCCAAATTCAAGGTGCCAAAGCGCATCTATGTCACCGACATCATGCCCAAGACTGCCACTGGCAAGATTCAGCGCCGTAAGGTTTCTGAAGTCTTCTTCAAGGGCCCTGCTCCTGCTCAAGCCAAGTTGTAATCTCTGTAATATCATTTTTAAACCGCTAGAAAATAAATCGTATATATTCCTTTTTGCCATTTATCCTACAAACTTCTAGTGATGCAGAAACGCGAGAGAGGGGAGGGGGGGGTGTTTCTTTGTTGTTTAATCTCAACCTCCCATGATGTTATGCAGTTTCAAATTTAATGGTTGTTTATTATCATGTCCACATGACAGGCCAAAATCCTAGACTATAGGAACTATGAATATTGTACAACTGATATATATATATATATAAGCCATATATAGTGGCATAAATATGCAGTGTTCCCTATGTTGTGCATGTGCCTGATGTACCCGATCAAAATGGTCAAATTATAAACTTCCGTCCAACTTTCCGAGGATGTGAATTGGGTGTTGGTAGGACGAGGTAGGCTGGGGTCAAATGACATTTCAAAAGCTGATGATATAATATTTGAATGCATGTATTGCAATAAATAAACATTACATCGATTTAGATCCGTTGGGTGCCAACCGGTGAAAGATATTACAAATAATAACGTGTCAAGAGACTTGTCTGATAATTCAGGTATTATATGGATCCTAAATGCATAGACTTAACATCACGATAGATCAGACTCCTTTTTTCAGCATTTCCTATTGTGGTTTATTGTCCTGATCCACTTGTTATTAATACAAATTTCCTAGAGTTATAGTACTAATATTCGCCATGCATTTGTCAGGATTATTTCTTGTTGTGATTTCAATTTATGACCTCGAGACAGATCAGTTTGCTCGTAGGTATTCCATGTTAAATTCAGGTGAAGGGGACCGCTGCGGGATTGCCGACTCTCTTCTTCCTCGAGCGTTTTCATGAAAAGTGTAGATCTGCCTTACGAGATTATAGAATTAGTAGTTGCGAATGAGCTTATCACAAAAAGAGACCTGCTTCAGCTACAGCTCATTTGCAAGAAATGGGGTCTAGTTGCTCAAAAATACTTTTATGCGACCATCGACTTGGGCGACAAAAATTTGTATCCAAGAAGCTACAGCGACTCTGCAGCAATTGCTGAAAGGGCCGCTCAGCTTGAAATAACACTCTCAATAGCAAACAACCGTAAAGGATGCTTGGTAAAAGCTATTAATCTTGGCTCATTGATCTCTAGTTTACCAAGCTTTGCTCAATCATGTCTTTACATAAACAGTATAACGGTAGATCCTGTCACTGCTGATTTTTACAGAGCCATCACAACTTTGCATCAGGATGGATGTCTGCAACACTTGAACAGCGTCACCTTGCCAGCAGTAAAGGATGCTGTTTCCCCTGAGCTCTTGGCAAACTATAATGATGCCATGATGGAATTCAGAAAGTCAATCAAGAGCATTCTGGTCATCTCACTAACAACTCGAGCCACAGCGAATCAACTCTTGGCGCCTGATCGTCTGATAGAGTTCACCAACCTTGAATCATGGTACTTTTTGGAGTTGGCTAGCTTGTTTATGTACGAATTAGGCAGCCTTATTCCTAAAAACTCTCTACGGCTGGAATCTATAGTTATAGAAATCATGAACAAATTTCCAGACACAAATCTACCCTCTATTCAATATAAGGTCGACCCAAGCAATTACGCCCAACATCAAGCAACAAATCTAGAGCTGATCATTTCTGGCTCTGTCACTGCCGATGAAATGATTTACATCAGCCGCAGCTTTCCATCGCTGCAAACATTCAGACGCTCGAGTTCCATACCCAAGGGCCTATCGAACACTACAAACGACATGAAAGCTGTTTACCAGTTCTTTGGCTATCTATTTACTATTCCTAAAGTCTACTTGCAAGAAGTTAGCCTTGCTTTAGCTGATACCTATAAAATACTCGGTTATATAGAGACGTCGATTCATGTCAAAACACTAGTGCTGGCGATTTCGCATTCAACGCGACAAGAAGATGCTGTGATATTTTTAGAACATGAATTGAAGCCACTGAAAAGCGCTGCCACTGGTGGTGTCAAGCTAGAAACAGAATACTGTTTAGTTGACTTGAGCTTGGTATCTTCCAACGTAGAATCAGCGTTCACGAAATCTTTAAAAATTTTCAAAGATAGTGTCAGCACCTTGGTTATTGGGCTGGACGAAGATGTTGATGACACACGTTTTTTTCAACAAATACACCAAGACTCGATCGACTATATTGTCGAAAACTACTCTCTATTGAAACATCTGTGCTTTGAATTTGTCGATTTTCCAACCGAAGTTAGCTATTCAAGCTCTCAAAGAAAACTAAATTTGGAAACTCTGTCGATAGCATATTGTCGAGTTAATACAAAGTATTATAATCTATTGACGAGCCAGATTGACCAAGTAGAGCTTTTTCACCATAAAGAATCTGCAAATAACAACCATAGCGCAAACATTATGATCAATATGCAATACACTCGATTCTCCACAATTAATCTACAATACCATCATCTGGACTCCTATATCATCAAGGTTTGGATAAATAGCCAACCTATTCTCTTTAAAACATCTGCATGGGATGGCATCGCTCGATTATCGACGGATGATGAAAGCATGTCTGGTGAACGCAAAATTACCATCTGCTGCAGAAACGTTCGAGAGATTCGCACCGAACATGGCTCGTTATTTGTAACCTGACCATATATATATGTATATATGTATCAAAAGGCTGTTTATGATTTTTTCTTTTTTTTTTGTTATACATTTCTCGCTCCTTCTACATGACAAGTATATATGATGAATAAATATAGGTATATAGGTATGTTATGCGGTTTTGTTAAAAAGCGCGATACTGTAGCCGCAAAATGATTACTAGCTCCAGATATGTCAAAATATGCATAAATTATGTGGTCCTAATGTGTATATTCATCAAGCTAGAAATGTTATTTGAACGAATATCATGTACAAATTTTCACATATGATATTTCCGATGCAATTGTAGCCAGATGACTATAATACGTAGAGAAATGTCAGATATTGCAGATCAGGGCAGCTGGAAGTATCGAAAATACAAGATTTTTACTCCTTGGATTACTGCGTAATGCTTAATTGAACGGCAAGAGCGCAAAATAAGCCGGATATTCTTTCGCTAGTTCTTGTTTTTGATAGCTTTATGAACATGCTACGCTCGCCAGATTTTCCAAAAATCTTGACAAAAAAAGCAATCTGTTCTGAGACACTCTTCGACGTGTCAGATTTTGGCGTTTTCTCTTTGTCTAAAACGGCAAAGCATTAATAATAATAGAGCATTTTACATTTCATCGTAATCTGTCGATATAAATGCCCCACTCCTTCGTCTATTTGAGGTATAGTCGGCCGAGTGTTTTCAATTGCATTCTCCAAAATTCATTCAAGACAATCATTATTTCAACGGCAAATGGCACCTAGTGTTTTCTTTTAAATGTTTGCTTAAAAGTCAAAGTAAGAAAAAACGCCCCAGCCTTGTTCATTTTTTAATTCCACAAAAAAAAAAAAAAATGAGCCAATTTACCCAAACATTTATTAAAAGCCGCATTGCAGTTTTATCAAGTAAACTACATGTAAATCGTGCCCTTTATTTGCGCAAGAGTACATGAAATTGGATTTTAATGTTGGAATAATCAATAGCCAAGTGTGTTTTACTGTACAGATTTTGGGTAATTCAAGATTTGATCAGCAAAACAACATCGGGCCCAAATTCTTCTCCCGCTGAATGTCGTTGTTGACGCAGACATGAATCAAATCAAATTTATTGATACTAAAAGAGCCACGCTTTTTAATACTTGAAAAAATGAACGTGATTATTGAGGGTTTCATTGTTGAATAATTCAGGGGCTGTGAGATCAAGCTTCGGCGATATTGAACCAAAAATCGGTGCCTGATATTTGGAAACCAAGCATTTCCCGCCGATACATGGTAACTGAGCCGCAGATTTCTATGTATACATACGCAAGTAAATGTATGCGCTGTAATTTTAATCATTCCGTTCCTCTATTTAACGGTGCATTTACATTGCTTTTTTTTTAAATAAGTATGTAGTTGCAACTACATCTACGAGCGTGTGTGTGTGTGTGTGTGTACATAAATCAATCAATTATTTACATATGCATGTTTACCGAGGGAGTTGCCTGATCTGGAATAGAGAATGATGCTATTGTTATGTGTCTATGTTCCGCAACACTCCCACTGTTTCTCTCGATAGCATATATGTAAGGTAAATATAGCCATCATAATCATTTACCTTCCCCTGAGAAAAAAAAAATATTACATATATACATCAGCCTCCCTCTCTCTCCCTTGAACCGAAAACGACGACAACAATAGTTTTAATCTTGACAAATACATAACGAAATATCCGTTGTTTAAACAGGTTGCATTAAAAATGTTGAGTTTATTAAATTTGACTGAATATACAAATGTACGATTAAATTATTTAATGAGAATTTTGTTTTGCAGATGGGCACATTAAATATCATTGATGGTATACAATTTGGTAGAGGCGAAGAAGATTATTATTGTCAAGTAGAAATTAGTGTTCTTCCTCTGTCTCTCTCTCTCTCTGCAGGTGTGCAAGAAATCAAGAAACCTAATGAATTCTCCTTGATTTTTTTGCTGTAATGCAGCATTGGATCTCCTTAATGATGCGATGTGAGAGAGCAAATAGTTTATACTACTGTACTTGGTATAAATGTGTGTATTAGAAATAAAAAGTAGTGTGTTGTGATGGCGGTAGTCATGATGGTGATGATGATATTAGTGGCATATAGATGTAAAGAGGGATGATGACCAAACAAAGCTATTGGGTTGGTGATGGTGATGAGTAGCTTCGTTGTTGTTGTTGTTGCAGCTGTTGTTGCCAGTGATACCATTGCTTCAACTGCTGCTGGTAGTGGTGCCATTGATCATAGGCACTTGGTTTGCGCACAAGACGGTTCGAGTGATGATCAAACGACCAACAACGAGTGCAATAATCAGAATCGCTCAAAAAGCGGTTGCATGTTGAGCATTTTGTATGACAATCAGCACAAAACCAATCGGAAGATAACGTTTTATCGCAAGAACCACAAATTACTTTGTCATTTGAAGATAATTGAGGCGAAGAAGGTGGAGAAGGGAAGAAGTTCATCGTAATAAGAGTAGAAAAAGAGTGTATAGGTTTAAGGAAAGTAATGGAGACCAGGAAAGAAAGAGAGAAAGATATGCCATCCAATTTAGCGAAATAACCGGTATTTATATATAACAAACAACGCTATAACAGTTGTACATGTACATTTGAATAGTTTGATCTACAGTGGTAAAAATACAATTTAAATTTATGCACAGACACCTTTTTGTTATTTTTTCACGTTTGAAATAGTTGAGAAACACTTATAATGGTATTATTGTTTAATACAGTCTTTCCATGTTCTCTCCTGAGGAGGAAAAAACCAGACTGATGTACGTACATACATACATTACATACGAAATACCACATGTATAATAAAGGCATGTACATTACATTTCATCCGATTCCCTTGTCTCCTCATTTTTCTTTGTTTATTTCCATGGTTTCTTGGCTTAATAATCAATATCTACATATATAACAAGCCTCTTTTTAGTCTGCATTTCGCACCATATCAGCATTTATTGTGTCTGATCAATCTGCTCGACATGGGCTGTATTTCCTCCTTATTAACAGAATATGAGTATTAAAAATTGTACATAATGCATCATGTAATCAACAGGAATTTAACTATATCGTTTAGATTATAATTGTACCATATACACAACTCCCTTTTCGTTTTTTTTTTTTTTTTTTTTTTTTTTTTTTTTTTTTTTTTTTTTTTTTTTTTTTTTGAAAGTAAGAGAGGACGCCAAGATTTATATGCTTGCGTTTGATAATAAAGATCCTCATGTATGGTCACAACATATTTTATTGTAAAAGTGTAATGTAAGGAGAAGATCATTTTACTGCTGTAGTGTATATCCGCACCCAGACATAAGCAAACAGAGATTGAGAGAGAGAAGGGGGGGGGGGACAATCTTTTGAATGTAAATAAAACTAGTATTTCGAATTGTGCAAGAGGCTGTACCAAATTCTGGACTCGATTACTGTTGTCGACCCTCCCCCCTCCCTCTCCCCCCCCCGCCCCCCTCACTCTATATCTCACTCCACGTAATTTGAGTAAAAAAAACACAGCTCCTTCATCATTCCAATGATTTCTGGACCCTATCGAGTTATTGTTTAATATACACTAACAGCCACAAGCTAGAAAACTTGTTGTATTACGTTCGTGTACAACAGAAGATCGAAATGACATAAATGACGGGATCTCTTCCGGCCATTTTTTTTTTGTGTTTGGTCCTTTTTTCTTCTACAGCTTTAGACCATTTGTAAATAAATATGTTGTCAGTTTGATACTAAACATTCATACAAGAGAAACACACGTGAGATTTTACAGATGTGTGAGTTTTTATTATCCTATCGTACTACCAAGCCAGTGCAGGTATTTTGCATGTTTATTTTATACAAGTGTTATTGTTCTATCCAAATGATATTGTCATTATTAAATCGAACAAAAAAAAAAGAAGAAATGAAGAAAAGAAAAAAGAAAGGAAAAAAGAAAAGATATAGAAAGAGGGCTACAGGCAAACGAATATACATGTATATTATATACAAAAGGTATTAGTATTTAAAAGATTGGTTTACAGTGAAAAATTGACGGTTGCATCATGTGGTGATGGTTACGGGGAGGATCACCGACGCTAAAAGATCGAGGTCGTTTCATTTCAGTTGCACTGGATACTTGTAACTGAGAAACTGCTTGATGAAGAGGGACAAAGCTTGAATCTTGCACAAGAGGATTGCCAGTGCGAGCAATGTGCTGCTGTTGGTTCTGGTGATGCTGATCAGATTGCAGTATCTGTTGAATCTCCATGCAGGCATCTTGGACATCATCCAGGTTTATTTTATCATGAAAACTAGACCAACAATGATCTATTCTTCTGTATTCGCTGGTGCAAGATGGTTTTAATGGGTAAGGCGCGAGTACGTTCATTTGGTGATGTATTATGTATATATGTATATGTATGTAGACAGGGTATTATATGTACAAGGAAATAAAATAAAAAAAGATTTGTTTAAGAAAAAAAAGAAGAGATGCAAAAAGATTGCATGGGCTTTACAGTATTTATTCTAAAACGGCAGTGGTACAGAAAATTACACGTTGGGATCACACTAAAACAAAACCACCTGTTTGCCAGTGGCGAATCCAGAGATTCCCTGATCAACAGCTTGTTTCATGGCTGCCTCGTCCCATTTAGCTCGAGTCCATTTGGGTTCACGAAGCTTGTTTTGACTCATCAATCCCAAAATGTCCTCCAGCATGGCATAGCGCTCTTGCTGCGAATGAGTTTCAGCCCATTTTGATACCCAAAAGCCATGGAAAGAAATGTTTTTGAATATCAACAAAGAAGCAGGTAACGATAAGGGCTTTCGGGACATTGCGCCATAGGTAACAAAATGCCCATTTGCACTGATCATCCATCCATCCATTAATAATTTTTTTTTTCCACCGCCATCTCAAAAACTTACCCCAGATAGCGAGCCATTTCAGTTGCGCTTTTGCCACCTACACAATTCAATCCTAGGAGAGGCGCATTCTTACCAAACCAGCTCTTGATTTCCTTTCTGGATTCAACACTACCGAGGTTGTCATCAGTGATGACATGAGTAGCACCGAGTTCAGTTAATTCATGGACAAGTTGATCGAAGTCAGGTCTATTAGTAGATGAAAAAAAGTTCAATCAAATGATCTCAGGGGGGGGGGTGGTGGTGGCAGTAGAGGGAGAAGCGTGTACGACCATACCTGTTTCGCACAACATTGATAGTTTTTAAACCCCATGCCTTGGCAATCTGAATGACAGCTTGACCAACAGCACTGTTACCACCATTTTGAACAACATAGTCACCTAAAATTGATGAGATGACGGGTTGCCAACCTACACAGCATTACTTACCCTGCTTCAAATCAACAAAATCCTTTAGCATTCTATATGCAGTGCAAGGATTTACACTTATGGTTGCTTTCTGAATAACAGAAACATTGTCTGCATGAGGCAGCAATTGGAAATCCGAAGCTGGGCCGGCAGCATGAGTACGCCATGTACCATAACCAGTGTTTGCCATGATAACATGGTCACCCGCTTTGAGAGAACCAACACCATCACCTACCGCAATGACCTCTGCCACGCCTTCATTACCACCCACTGCCAAAGTCTCGTCCCCTAATTGCTGGAACGTGGGCTTGATGGGATACGCACCTTGAATCATATTGACGTCGGCTGGGTTGATAGGGGATGCCAAGAATTTGACATGTACAGTGTCTGAAGTCAATGCAGGAAGGCGGTACGAGTGCCATCTTGGAGACGTTTCAGCTTGCCAGAGGTACATGTATAAAGTGTAGCAGGCGGCTTACCTTAGCACTTGCGATGGCTGTCCATAATCCGAATACACCATTGCATTGGCGGTGATGTCGGATTTCCCCGAGTAGCATCTACGTGCAGATGCTACAAGTCGAATTTGCTGATGTGTCTTGAGGATTGAGCGCATCAAGATTGTCATTTTAATATGCTCACAAAAGAGAAAGAGCGAGAGAGAGAAAGTGTGGTAAACAAAGAGAACCCTTTCCATATTCACTCCGAGTCCGGCTATCAAGTGCTTAACTGTCTCTTGTCACACGAGTCACATCAAACTTGACAAAAGAAGGGAGAGCCTTAAGAGAGATCAGCAAACAGTGTATGTATGCCGTTTGATATTAAATAACAAAAAAGCATAGAGACAAACACCCCCTTCCCCATGTATTAATATAAAAATGTACACATCTTCCGGGGATCCTGTTTATCTCTTTCTCTCTCTCTCTTTCTCTGCACAACAATGATCCCCCAGACACTACCCATTCTACCGCTCTCGAACAATGTGCTGCTGCCATCCATCATCACCACTTTGAACCTGTGCCCGTCCGAAGGCCAGGATTTGCTGCGAATGTCGTCCGCCTCGTATTTTGTGTGCGTCCCATTCAAGAAAAACAACTCTAGCCAGCAGTCTTCTCCCGTCGATTTGAGTCAATTGTTCCACTACGGCTGCGTTGCTCAGGTCATGAGCTGCGATACCTCCATCCCAGATCACTTCTCCATCAAAGTCAAGGGCGTCTGTAGATCTCGCATCCGAGATATTTCTAATTCAGACGGCGGCAACATCTACGAGGCCCTCTTGGAGCACTACTTTGACAAGGACAACATCCAGTCGGAGGAGGCCCTCATTTTCAATTCACTGTGCCAAATGTACACCACAAAGTTGCGCCTCATTGGCGTATCCTGCCATGTTCTGGATCAGTTCAACCAGTTGATAGCAAGAACCCACGTCTCCAATGCAGCCAATCTACTGCTGTACTTGACGGATTCCTCTCTTGGCGACAAGCTGCGTACGCTGGAAGCAGTGGATGTTAAACAAAGACTACACCAAGTGCATTATGCAGTCAGCACTTACTTACAGGTAGATGCAGCACATGTATTACATTAACTGGAATTTCCATTCTATGCATCCCAGATAAACTAAATATTTACGCATTATTTAGACGATCAACACAAGCACAATAAAAAACAAGGGCGATGAGATGATATTTGATCATCTAAGAAGAAAATTTTACATTCTCCAAGAGGTACGTAGTGGCAGCACACATGTGTGCACATGACAGCGCTGACTCCAAGTATCCATAGCTACACTCTGTCGATGTCAATGGCCCTGAAATTGCTCAGTCAGATTCGCATTTCAACATCTGTTCTGAGGACGATGCTGAAACTGTCGATCTAGTGACCAAGCTAAATTCCAACAACCTCCCAGACCACGCTGTTGTGTCTGTTCGACGTGACCTTAACAGATTGCGAAAACTGCCGTCCAGCTCTGCAGATTCGGCTATTCTCAGGACTTATCTTGAATACATTAGTGATTTACCTTGGTCCATGGAAAATACGCCTCAATGCAAACTAAATCTAAACTGTGTTAGAGACCAGCTTGACGCTGATCATTTTGGGTATGTACATGCACAATTTAGATAAGCCCAACTCCTTTTTAATTAACCCCTCCACTCCCCCCTCCCCCACTCCCCTCTTTTTCTCGCTCCCTTCAATTAGCATTGACCAAGTGAAAAAGAGAATTTTGGAATATTTATCTGTACTCAAGGTCAAGAAGGATGCAACACCACCCATCATTTGCTTTGTTGGGCCCGTAAGTTTTTGTTGGTAGCAATCCAATTATTTGTGCGCTAAAAATATCATCATCATACACGTGCACATAGCCTGGCGTAGGAAAGACGACGTTGGCAAAATCAATCGCTGCTGCTTTGGATAGAAAATTCCACCGCATGTCATTAGGTGGCGTGCGTGACGAGGCGGAAATCAGGTATGTTGTCATATATTGTTAGTGTTGAGAAAGAATAGCGTTTTCCAACACACGTAAACGTAGAGGCCATCGTCGCACCTATGTCGGCGCTTTGCCTGGTCTATTGATTCACGGTATGCGTCAATGCGGCGTGCAGAATCCAGTCTTCTTGTTGGGCAAGTATACCGCAACACTGGCCACCGTATCTGCAGGGTAATAACCTTTGTTTTTCTTTTCTATCTCTAGACGAAATTGACAAGCTTGTTACCAATTCAAATCAAGGTGACCCAGGTAAATTCATATAGGAAATTTTTTTTTTTTTTTTTTTTTTTGCTATCCTTGACCGTGCATTCACACTTCTATTTGTTTGTATGAAAATATATAGCTGCTGCACTACTCGAGGTACTTGATCCTGCTCAAAACGGGTCATTCGTGGACCATTTCATCAATATACCATATGACTTGTCCCAAGTGCTCTTTATTGCTACAGCCAACTCATTGGACACAATACCTCGTCCTTTGCTGGACAGAATGGAAGTGATTCAGCTCGACGGTTATACATTCAATGAAAAATTACATATTGCCACCACACACTTGATACCCAAACAAATGGATGCACACGGAATGTCCTCATTAGGTCTACAGATACCTGAGAATGTAGTATTATGTTTGGCTGAAAAGTACACGAGAGAAAGCGGCGTGCGAGGATTAGAGAGGTTGATAGCAAATATATGCCGATACAAGTGTTGCGAATACGCTGATTTGGAAGAGTCCAACAGAGCAGATGAATTCCACCGTATGGTTCATAAGCATGAATTGGAAACCATATTAGGCGTAAGTGTTGCATAATTTGGGATGAGATATAAACAAGCAGAGCTGATGTATACATGCAATAGGCCGAGCCATTTGAAAATGATATTGTAGAGTCAGAGGCGATCCCTGGTGTGATAACAGGGTTGGCTTATTCTGGCAGTGGAAATGGAGGCATCATGATGATCGAAGCAAACTATATGCCGGGCACTGGTAGATTGAAATTGACAGGATCGTTGGGCGATGTGATCAAGGAGTCAGCACAGCTAGCTGTGTCCTGGGTGAAGGCAAACGCATTTGCATTAAAATTAACAACTTCTCCCAAACAAGATGTATTCCAGGACATTGATCTTCATATACACATGCCAAGCGGTGCCGTGCCAAAAGATGGTCCGTCAGCTGGCATCACTATGGTTACCTGCTTAGTATCACTTTTGTCAGGCAATTGTGTCTCCAATACAACAGCAATGACAGGGGAAGTGACATTGAGAGGTCAAGTGCGTCCAGTAGGTGGCATCAAGGAAAAGGTTGTGTCAGCTCATCGCGCAGGCATTAAAAGGATCATTTTACCTGTCGCCAACAAACGAGACGTTATCAAGGACATCCCGATGGAAGTAAAGAACGACTTGACGTTTGTGTATTGTAAATCTATGTGGGATGTCATTGAATCCGCGTTCGATCAAACAAATGTACGGTTTGAGCCAAGATTTACAAGCAGTTTATAAAGGAAATCTACGAGATTTTCCATCCACCTGCAGACTGTCTCGTTCTTTTTCCAAGGATATATCATATATATATATACTTTTTAATTATTCTTCATTTATACCAATGTTTATTTTGCATCTCATACTCTTTCATATTTCTAATAAATACTCAATAATAGTATATCACTTGAATTATAGTAGCTCACACAATGGGATATATTGCAAGAATAGGAGTTAATGGCCAATGTGTAAATCGATCGTTCTCTGAAACAAAGCAAAAAAAAAAAAAAAAAAGAGTTATCCGGGTCACACCACTCGGTTTGCATTGTTTCCAGCTGCATGCATATAAATAGCAAGCCATTTTTAGTTTCTATTCTTCTTCTTACACTCTTATATATTCATGCACATACAATATGCTACAAGACTTGCCATTGGAAGTTCTTACGAAAATAGCAGAAAATCTTCCAGTAGAGGAGACTGGCGAATTCGCAAGAACCTGCCACAAGTGCTATTTTGCAGTATTGCCGCATATTTGGCATCAATTGACTCTCAACAATGCAGTTGAATTGAACCAGGTAGCAAATCGTTTGGAATCAAATAGTGTTTGGGCGCAGAGAGCAATTCGGTTTGTTCGAGATTTTTCATTTGGAAATAACGACGAACAAGTCAACCATCCCAAGTTTTCTTCGACGTTAGCTGCGTCCATGTTTGGTATTGCAAGCTCGCCAGCCGAACAGGCTGCAGAAGAAGCTGAGCAATCCAAGAAAAATGCTTCCCATGAACGTATTGGCGCATTCGGTAAACGACTGTTAAGACTGTTTCCTCACCTTTCCAATCTCGTATTCGATTTTAAGGAGGCGGCAAGAAATTTCTATTCGTTTCCATTGCCACCGCCAACACCTTCACTTGAAGAAGCGACCAGTGCTGCTGCTAGAACCGAAAGCAACATTTCCCATGCGAATGATGATAGTGTCGATGATAATGCAAGGCTACCTTTCTCTGGTTCAGTCTCACTGTTAAACTACAAGTCTGGTCACTCGGAATCCATGCATTATCTATTGGCACCATTCCGTCGCACTCACCACCTTAAAGTCGAAGCTTTGCCTGTCGTCTCTCTGTGTGATGACATTGATGAATCCATCTTGAGTAACGCAGATCTCCAGGATTTGGCTACACTGGGCCTCACACATCTCAGGAAGCTTGAACTATCCTATCTAGATTCTGATATTCGTCTGGAAACATTCAAAGTTTTGCTGGAAAGTATGCCCAATCTGAACGAATTGAGCCTCGAATGGATCTTTCCTCCAAATAAAAATGACTTTAGAGAGCTGTGCCAGGTCATTCAAAATCTTGCTCACTTGTACCCAGATCATATGCATAAAAAAACGAGCATTTATCAAGTTAATTTTTCTCCTAAACAAGAGAAAGATAAATAGCAAGAACGTTGATTTTATTGATATATTATATATATATATATATACATATACTACTAATGCTGATTCCCCTTTGATATTTCATATATAGCAATAAAAAAATATTTGTGCCTGTGGCAAAATGAGATCTTCTTGTGCAACTCAAACAAGCATTCTGACTGCTTATAAATGCAATCTGCGCAGCATGATAGTCAAACAGCACTCTCTTCCTCTTTGTATTCACCAATTCAACATGGCTCAACTGCGTACCCGCGCTGTCAAAGCAAAGCAACCCGCTCAATCAGCTATAAAAAAGCCAAAGCGTCCAAGCGGTGCTAGTAATATGAAATCTGTTGTCCAGACATTTGCTGCAAAAGATCAAGATGTCAAAAGTAAGTGAAAAGCAGACTGCGCAAACAGTACCGTCTTCTTAAACCCATTACATAGCTGTTATAGAGTATCCCAAATCACAGTTTGAAAGACGCAATTTCATCAACTTTAAAACAGGGAGGCCATTAACTCCCTATCAATACAGAGTCTACGATCTTGTGTTGCAGATCCCAGTAGGTCGAGTGACGTCTTACAAAGTACTGAGCGACACACTGAAATCAGGCCCTCGGTCTGTCGGTCAAGCACTACGACTCAATCCTTTCTGTCCACTGCCTGTTCCATGTCATAGAGTAATCGCTACGGATTTCAGTCTTGGAGGCTTCTCCGGCGCTTCAGGCGACCATCAATTGACAGCAAATAAAAAGGCAAAGTTGCAGGCAGAAGGATGTGTTTTTGGAGACCATTACATGTTTGATCATGACGTTAATGGGGCGAACGAGTTCTTCAACGACTTTGTTATTTCAGATTAAATATTATATTTTTGAATGTTTGAAAATAAATATAAATTATTGACCATGATGATAAGCTTTAATTATGCCGTCTGCTCCACCACTAATCATCCAAGGAAACGATGGATGGAATTTGGCATCCAATACACCCTCGTCTCCTTTTCTACGATGAGCAGAAAATTCCTGTATACAGGATTTTGATGCTACATCCCATAGACGTATCGAGGAATCATGACCTCCAGAGACCATGCCTGTACCAGCGGAATCAATGTTAAGACTCGTTACCGCGTCAAGGTGACCAGATACTGATTGTATACATTCACCTATTTTTGTTGTTATACAGTATGTTAAATTTGGGACAACAGGAAACAAAAAAAAAAAAAAAAGGTCATATTCGTACCTGATTTTAAATCGTAGAATCGGATATGACGATCCTCATGCCCTGACACAATAATGGGCATTGTAGGATGCGATACAATGCAGTTGATCTGTGTAGCAAATGTATTATCTATAAAGAAACGAATGCATTAATTATTTCGCCCTGCCCTGGTTTGCTAAAACTTGCCATATGAGTCATCGCTGCCCTTCATTGTCATGATAACTTGTCCTGTCTCAACATCATATAGTCGAATTTTGGCATTTGCAAATGACACGGCAATCTTGTGAATGTCTGTTTGGCAAAAGTCCAATGAGGTTGGTGCCACTATCGATATTATGTTTGCAGTGAATTTCATTGTACTTTGATTCGTAAATCCAAATATGCATAAATACCTTTGTCTTTAAGAGCGCCTTCTGTTGAAATGCCATCAAATGTCCATGAACTCTTTAGCAGATTTCCACTTGTCTGAGTGTCCCAAATCTTGACAGTTCCATCAGCTGAAGCCGAGGCTAATAAATTACTATGGTAGTTATCCGGAGAAAGCTTGAAATCCCAAATTGCATCTGTATGGCCAATGTATGTTGCTTCGTTCATGGATGGGTCTAAAGATGAACGTATAAATATCAACATCGCAGAACAGAGAATACAAGCGCATATTATTCATTACCAACAGGCGAGAAGGGACCTCTTTCTTCACCAGGCAACTTCCAAACTCTAATGCTAGAATCCAAAGATGCCGAATAAACTCTATTTTGAGAAGCTGAAATAGCCACTGCTGTAACTACATTGGTATGTCCTCTAAAAGTGATACTAGGATCTGCCTCCTCATGTGAACCTCTAAAATACCGCTTAGATATCCTTCCCAAATGTTCACATACATAAAACACCTACTTTTTGGCCGCGTTTCCGTCTTTACCAGTGGCTCTTTGTAAGTTCCATATTTTTACAGTGCCATCATCAGAGCCTGATGCAGCAATCATTTCTTTTGGATGAAATGCTACAGTTCTGACAGAGTCGAGATGCCTAGAATGATTTAATTTTAGACCTTGAGCAATTTGCCGCTATTGCCATTTTCATAATGATTATTTTACCCTTTGATTGTTACTCTAGGCTTCCATATTTTTGGCTGAAGTCGGTGGCTATCAATTTCACCAATCTATTACAATTTCCTTATTATTATTTCCATCGATCTCCTTAATAAATCAATGGGCTTACTTGGTTAGGATCAAAATCACCAGCTAGTACACGGTTTTGATCTACTTGGCTTTGTCCACCTTTACTGGCGTGTTTCAGTAATTTCTTTACCTTTTCTTCTGACAGGTGAAATTTCTCTTGGATTTGAAGGGACTATTTAGAAATGATTTGTAATTTTTTTTTTTTTTTTTTTTTTTTTAAAAATCTCACTGTTCACTGTAATAAATCTCCTACTTTACCAATGATTCACTATCCTGTGATGCAGAATAGTTTTCCTTTTCCTCCTTAATATTGTTAATCATGGCCACCTCATCTACGTTGGCTGGGACCTCGACACCAATGTCTTCCCTTTGGCTGAGTGTTGACTTCTTGGGGATAGGGCTTGAAGCATTACTACTACCATTGCATTTTTTCAATGAGGAGGACGTCTTGCGCTGTTGCTGTTGCTGTTGTTGTTGCTGTTGTCCGCGTGAACCTGCAGCAGAAAGTACGGGTGAATTCTGATTGCTATTATTGTTATGTGGAGGCGGAGCTCTGCGAATAGACGAAGAACGCTCATTCGATAGGGTGGGTGAACGTGAGGTTAATGCATTTGTTAGTGGGAGTTTGCTTGGAAATGAAGTCAAGTAATTAATTTCTTGGAGGCATCTATAAAGTGTGAATATTTTTTTAAGGGGGATGTTAGTTTAAATAAAGTGAGGATAGTAAAATGAAAACGCAAACTTTACGATTTTAGAACTTCACGACTTTTTTCCTTCAATTTGTTATCAATGAATGTAGGCGCTGCGGCTGTTGGAGATGGTGATACAGCCGATGGAATCGTGGTCGTAATAGTGGAAGCTAGAAATCCGTTCAACATGAATACAACACATCTTTTTTTTTTTTTGTTCATATCACACACTCACGTATATCATTATCGGTAATTGTTGGATTAGTAGTGGTAGGTGTAGTAGTAGATGGATCTTCTGATGTGGTTGTCATGGTTACACCAGCATGTCTTTTTCTGAAAATAAAGAAAATGAACATCACCATAGCAACAAGATACCGAGAATATCATATAAGCACATACCTTTCTTGCCTCAGAGCGTATTCCAACATTTTAACTCTTTTCATCAAAGTCAATTTTATATTCTCAACGCCTCTTCTTTCCCCTTCTAATAAGGCAATACGAGCCTTATGAACTCACTTTTAAGTAATGTTATGCAAAAATGCAAATGGCTCCAAGAACAAACCTTCAATTCAGCTCGTTCAATAACCCATTCATTTTTTTCACGCTCAAATTTCCTCCATTCTGCTTGTAGAAAGTGCAACACACCAGGCAAAGTATATTCGGTTGATTGTTCTGACATTATGATTAATTAACTTGTGTAAGCATGCAATAGAATCTAGCAATAAATTAGAAACAAATGCTCGAAAAATAAAAAGATATAAGAAAGTGAAAACTAGTTGAATCAAATAAAGTGAAGAAAGAAGAAAAAAGAAAAGGGAAATTGCTTGAAAAAGGGGGTAAATAATCACTTGCAAATCAAGAACGTGACGTAAGTAGAGCACATATGCAAAAAGAGAAAAGCAAATACTACTAGATCTGATAATGGCTCAATGTCAACTGAAGTTTTGTAATATAATTGTCAATGTCGTCTATAATTTGCACAGTAGTGAGAACTTGTTTTTCTCTTATTTTTTTTCAATTAATTTTTGAATAACAAGGAGATACATATTGCCTTGTTAGTCCTTACATGCTGCTGGTATATATTTGAATGGTGAAAAAAAAGCCAGAATACAGGATGATACGTTATTTCTCATCTCCTTGATTAATCGCAAACGGCCTATATGTTTGATCTGAGAAATCTGCTTCCAATATGACATGTATTTACATCTTTCCTGGATATAAAGATGGATCAAATTCGGCTTTCCGTATTCTTATTTAAACCAATAAAAACACGTTTAGTACAGAGATAATTTAGGTGGTTGTCCATATTCAAAATGCGATAAAAACCCTGTTCATCAGTTCCTATTTTATTTTTCTCTCTTTTTTCCATCCTTATTTTTTTTTTCGCCTTACAAAAAAAAATCTATCAAATGGGTTCTCCTAGTATCATCTCCAACCCCGTCTTTAACATAGGGTTCCTTTTGGTGTCCATGCAACTTGCCAAGAAGATTGATTGGGAAGATCCTGAGGTGTTGAACTACGCCAGAATTGGTTACTACAGTGCTCAAGTCCTTGTCGTTGCTATGGCTTATGGTTTGATTGCTCTTATTAAAAAGAAGAATGGTAAGTAATTAAATGGGGGGAAGATATGTAGCAAAACGGGACAATGCTGCACACGCGTGTGCGTGATGTGTCAAAGAAAGAGCGAGCGAGATAGAAAACCTTAGGAAGGTCAAGGAATAAATTTCAAAAAACGCACATTTTTTGTGTAAAATCCATCAGTAGCTAATTCATACAATTAGATTCTACCTCTTTGACATACGATGCACCCAAGAAGCCCGGTCAGTCTGAAGGTGCCCCAACCACTATTACCACTACTGTCAAGGATTATGATGTTGATCAAGTTAAGCAATTCATCCAATCTACCCTTACTTCAATCGTCATCATATCTGTAATGCACTGGCAATTCAAGTTTACTCAGCCTCTCTTGATGCAATCCATTTTACCCGTCAAGAACTTGCTGACTCATAAAGAAGCTTTGATTCATTTGTGGGGTGATGCTCCCGAAGGCAATCTTGTTAGACCTTTTGTTGCCGATAATCCTTTAAGTGCTCTTACCGATATGTTTGGTGGTGGAAACAATGCTGCAGCGGCTCCTGCAACTACTGATGCTCCTGCTGTTGCTGCTGATGCTACTGCTAATCATCCTCACAAGGATTGAGAAAGGCTGCCTTCAATTGTCTTCATTGGGTTATGTGTTGGAATAGAAATTACATGTATATTTTATTAAAGGTTTGACACGCTTACGGATTTTGCAAGAAAACTTCTCATGTACCCTGTTCAATCCTCATTTCTATACAACTAAAAAGCCTGTACTTCCTTGCCAAAATTTCAATAAAATATCATTTTATATCATCACATAACACAAGCAATTAAGAATGGATGCACAAACTTTATTCTTACCGCTTCCCTATGTTGATATGATAAATTTCCTGATTTTTTTTTAACGTAGTGGAGAAGGTTGACCACCTTTAATATATTGTGTATTAGCTATACGACGTTATACGCCGTCTACATTACAAGTTTGTGCAAACACAATTTTCTCACATGCGTAATAAATGGAAATTATGGTAATATGGTACTTGAGAGATTTAACGTAAAACGCATATGGGGTATAGGGTCCAAACAAGACAAACTTTTTCAAATAATGGTCAAAGGTACATGAAAATTAAATATGCTTTAGGATGATGCAAAAGAGGTTAGGGATTGGCGGAAGAAGGTGTCTTCATTGCTAAGATTTTGCAGATATGATAATAGACGTCATTACAGATTGTACACTTTAAGCATGAGGAAAAAGGCAAAATGCTTATATTACATGGCATTTATTTCATCCAAAAACAAAAGAGTTATTTAAAAATGAGTTTTTGAGGCCATATTATATTACTATTAATTCATATCAAGACATTTTCATGTCACCTGTGTAATGAAATGGCACCTATTATATGGCACCACAATTACATTAAAATAAAATCCAGATGGATCATGGCTGATCCATCCAAGAAAGAAATACATGAAAAGCACAAGTAAACATTAACAAGTGTTGGTAGAGGCTTGCACTCCTGATCAAAGTACAATCTCCTACAACCCTGGCACATGCTAATGTTGAACAACGCTACTCATAATTACAAATAAACAAATTCTAAACATGTATAAACAATGCAATTGTTAAAACAATTGCAATAATTCTAGATGCCAGAAATGGCTTGTTTATTACACAATAAGGAAAGCTCAGTCGCATTAGAAATAATCAGGATCCTCAAATATGACAATCCTGCCCAAAACCATAGTATCAATTTCAATACCAACATATCGAAATCTCAACTACAATACAAGTGAGAGAATGTCAACAAAAGTCATTCTTCAAATAAGCTGTAAAATAAGCATTCTCACTGTAGCGAGGCAATTTTACAAGTAGTATAAATACAAGCTCTCTTAAAGATCATATATCTTTTCTTCAGTTTTCTTTTAATCGAAAATAAAGGTGGAAAGACTATAATTGTGTGGGATCTTTTTCAAACATAAAAATAAGTACACAGAGCATTAGTCTGAAGAGAAGAGAAGAATATCATTTCTCTGGCTTTATTTTTTTTATTTTTTTATTTTCACATAAAATTGATCCCAATTTTATTGCAACTTGTAATAGGATTTGCATTTTGTTTATAAATTGAAAATAGGTGCACACTGGCAAGCATATATCAGCACTATATGATAAAAAACTGTCTATCATTAAAACGATCAATGTATATATTTATAGCGTATTCGTCCGAAAATAGTGATTTTTTTTATAAAATGCGCATCAAACGGCTATGCCTTTGCGTACGGTCTAACAGGTATAATCAGAGCATAACTTGATTTTACTGGCCGCTGTGTCTATCAAAAGTTGCTAGCAAAAACAGTTTTATTTTTCAATATTGATCATGAATATCAGATATTTGCTCATAACTTGTGCTAAAATAACCGTAGAACCGAGATCTAACTTGGAAAACTTAGCGTTGACTCACCTCTATCTGGAAACAACATTGATATTCATGTTTTCATTGATATCTATAAAATTATCAGATGATATCACAAATTAACATATCAGAATTGCATATAATCAATGATAACCTTCGATAAAGACCAAAATAATCACTGTCTTAGGC
>MU619293.1:11312-42432 GCA_025201805.1 Parasitella parasitica
TCCAAGTTCCTGCAGTTGTCCAACTTGAGCTTTTTCAGGCTTGAGATAGCATCTCGCTTTTGTTGCTCGGCCGAAATATTATATTTGGCCTTCAACTTCTCAGTGAAGTTGTCCCAATTCAAATGAGGTTCGTCTTGTACAAGTTGACAAGTCCAACAACCAGCCATGCCCGTAGACATCTGGGGCTTAATCAAGCGGTACCAGTGTGCATTCAAATCCAATTGATACTGTTCCAGCACATTTTTGAAGTTGAGGAGACAGTCATCAAGAGTACGATGCACTAAAGGTTGATTGTTCATTTTGTGTCCCTTCCATTGGATTAATGGCAGGTTGGGAGGAACAACAAAGGTGTTGCCAGTATCACTAGCCTTGTTGTTGCAAACGGAAGCAAAATCCTTGAACAAGAGATCATAATTTGCTTGACCCTCTTTCAACAACTTCCTAAGAGTCTTACTTTTCTCTTGGAGAGCATCGTTGAGAGGATGCTGCATTGCCAATTTCGCAGCTCTACACAGCTTAGACTGGAGCTTGGCTATCTCCTGCAAGAGCTCCTCTTGGTGCTTCTTGCTCAAGGGTTCGAAATGATCATCATCGTTGAGATCTACTTCGCTACTATCAGTCATGATAGTATCGCGATCGGAAAGAGCGTCTTCGCTCAATTCCCGGTCTATTTCAGCTAATTCCTCACGCAGAGCGTTTACATCGCTTGATGCAATTTTATTAACCGTTGCCTGTCTTGGAGACAGAGCAACTTGGGCATTAGCCACAGATCCCGTAGAGTTGGAACTCTGGCGAGATCCAACAGGACGACTTGCCATTTCAGCATAAGTGGCCTTGTTGTTGATTTCGTTGTTGTTGATGTTTGAAGACATTGTTATTGATTATTTGTTAAAATGTTAAGAGTGTAAAAGTTTTAGGTGATTTAAAAAAGTGTTATGTCAAAAGTCTGATAAAATAAATCTGCCAAAGAATTACACCTTTATTCATAATACATCTCTCGATGTATTATATACACATTCATTACACTAGGGTTCTACTGTCTAGCTGCATAATGTAAATCATGACTACCCATGATTTACTGTAAGACCCTGGGACTGATCTGAGATCCTGATGTGAGACCTTGCCATGTTATTGATATAACAATCTAGTCTTGTTCACTTCAGAAAGGCGTAGCGAGACTCAAAGTACCAATCCTATAAAGGATAACAAGATGAATACTTCTGGTACATTCATCTTGGTATCAATTGGTACCTTGACATTAATAATCGTTAGTTACTACGCAAAGTAAATTAGTATAAATAGTAGTAGTCTTAGCAATCAATAAAACAATATTCTTTATTTTATAAATACAATATCTCAGACATTACACTTTGATAATGCGATAATAGATGGCTTATTGTCGTTAGTCTCGGTATATCATCAATACACCGCTCCTTATAGACCCTCAATGAATGGAAGAAATGAGCAGATGAATGGTAATTTGACTAAAGCATTAAAGAAACTAGCAATGTCAAATACTTCAGATTGGGGTCAACACTTGAATGCTGTATTGTATGCATATCGAACTAAGGTACATTCAACCCTCAAAGTATCACCTTATGAGTATTTATACGGCATGTCACCACCATCATCGATTAGACAAGATCCCATACAGCAACTAGGTCGTGCCTTAGGAATGGAACGATTAACCCAATTGCAAGATAGAAACATCCAAGTAGAAGATTATAATGCCATCATGGAGTACCCCGTTAAGCCAATAGTGCGAAGAAAGTTCTTTCCTCCGGGTACCAACGTCGTGAGAGTTAGGCATAATAAGTTTTCAAAATGGATTCAAATTTCAAACCAGAAGTATTCACGGTCGTAGCATCCTTTAATAACGGTACATGTCAATTACAAGATAAAGCCGGACGACTTCTCAAGAGACGTGTGAATTTGGCTTCACTAAGAAAAATCAATGTGCGTAGCAATTGATCAGTGCCAGGTGAATGTTTTGAGGAAGCGCAAATCCTCTAATAATACGAAGCTCATAATTGAGATCATGATCTACTATATAAATACATTTAAAAACACCTCCTCACTCTACACACATTTTTCTCTTAACTTTATATTATATTTTAACAACTTCACCAACAACTATTTGGTAATCTTAATATTAAGCTATTATAATTAACAAACAATAAAGTTGGTTCTTTTATTTAACTAGAAAAACATAGTCTATTTTATACGTCAAAAGTATCACCTCAAATTAAATCTATACAACATTTGATTTCGATTCCGCAATACTTGCTCAGGTGCACTTTAACTGGTCCAAATGCCTTTCAGACTTGTGCTTCGGTTAAACTTCCTTGATCTGATTAAGGCTTCATTCAGCTTGTCTCCATTACACATAATTTGGCTCAAACTTGTTTAGCTACACTTACACTTTGGTTAAACTGGCCCAGTTCCATTTTACATGGTCGAAATGTCATTTAATCAAATATTGTTGTTAAACTGGTCTAAGCAACTTATTTTTGGCGCAAATGCCGTTTAAGCTAGCTCATGTTTAAGTTAAACTGGCTTCAGTACACTTACTGTAATATGGTTCAATTGTGTCAAGTAGATAGACAATTACAGTTAAACTTACCCAAGTCGGCCTAATTTCACTAAAGTCGGTCATTTGTATATGTGTATCTTTGTAGAAAGGCCGTTGTTGATTCTTTTTACGTTTTCGCCTTATTTGATACGTAATTTATTTCCACTGGGGTAACGCATAATCTACAAAAGTAGTAAACTTCTTGACCCAAATGATAATAGTAATGAAAAAAAAAAAAAAACTTTTGCTCGCCAATATACCTTTTTCTTGCCACAACTTACTTATACGCAACTTTAAGAGAGACATCTCACCGAGTTTGGTCGTACAAGTATGTGTTTTAATACTCTTTACGAAGAGCATAATTGATTACGTTGGCACAATCGATTATATTTTTTATTGTGTAATTGCATGGTATATTGTATAATTAATTGTATTTCTGTATAATGTTGTGCTATTTTGGTAATATCCATTAATGATCTGTTGAAAATTGCCATGGAATTATTCAACGAAATAAGATCAAATTCATTTCACTGTCAAACTTGGCTATATTTCTGAATCGAGAGCATACTTCATTCAAACAGTTTCGGACCTTGATAAAGTCATGTCGGCTTGTCTAGGAATAAAACTTAGCGTCGTGAAACAGATTTTTGCACGAATGCTAATGTAATATACCTCTCTGATTTTATTGATGGATAATATCTCTGGAATAAAGATCGAATAAACTCCAATTTTCTCAACTGTTTCAACAACTCTTCCGCAGTATTCAGAATATTCAGTAAAGTCCATGTTTCGAAATAACCCAGTACTTTTAATCGTTGCTAAAAATCAAACAGAAAATCATCAAGCAATTGTTGAAACTTTATATATTTGGCCTACCCATTAAATCGTTGTAATACTCTCTCTTGTTCTTCAAAGCTCTTTTAGTAAGCGGTACACGTTTGTCGGTGCGTATCAGATTGCCAAATCTATAAGCAACAAGGTTTTCCTGACATTGTCCACGAATGCTGTTGGGAGAAAAGCGCTGGAGAATATGGAATGAAAACGTGCTTGTAGATGAGTTGCTTTTGGTCGGAATAGCGTAGCTAATGGTAAAACTCTCATTTACGATCCTCATTCTTGCATACAGCGTCTGCTTGCTTTGTTCTACGTTGTCCAAAAGACGATCCAGCTCTAATAAAAAAAAAATATATATATATAAGAATTCGTTGAATAACAAGCCAAATCAATATAAAAACCATCAAATGCTCTTCTTGGTAGAATGCTTTGGCCAGACGGCGCATGCGGTTTGCTTCTTTTACGCAATGTAGGAGCGTCATTATGTAATGTTGGAAAAGTTGTTTCCGTAGCCATCCCAAGAGCAGGCTTTTCTTCTTGTTGCTTGACAGGATTCAACTGAACAGGTATTTCATATTGCTCGGTTTTTTTATCATCTTGTACTAGAGAAGCAGCTTCGTCGGTAACTGTAACTGCAGGCTGAGGTTCCTGGTTATTCATGCTGTAAATTGTTACATTGCTTTGATCAGGATCACCGTAATCACAATTTTGGATAGAGTTTCTGAACGTGTCGTTAAATATTGAACGCAAGGTATCTACAAAAGTGGTTAAAAGAGGCATGTGTGGTCTCAGAGAAAAACTCACTTCCATTTACGTGTTGACAATTTTCCAACATGTCAATAATAGTATTTTTTTCTTTACTGTCATTCCAGATTCTTGGACTTTTCTTCAATTGACACAACTGATACTGAGCGTATATGTGGAATAGCTCGTTATCAATCGGAGGATCCGCCCGCTGTTGTTTATCCATAGTGTAGGTTATGCGAAAGATGAAGAAAAAAAAATCCGCGCGATTTATCTTTGCAGTCTTCTTTTTGAGGTTCGGTATTGGCTTTGTTACTGTCCAAACCTGTCACTTGGTTCCAACCCCAATGTTTTACCATTGGACTCTACGGTACCCATAGCAACTAGTTTATATCGAATCAGACTCTGCTTGTTCTACAAGTAGATAAAGCAATGTTCTTCCTTACTTTTAATTGGTATAATCTTTTTTTATAAATTTCAATAAAATAAACTAAATATCGTGTGTGCTTTGTCTATACAACAACGATAAGATGGCTATTTACATAACATTTGAATATTTTAACCCATTAATTCTGAAAACATAAGCTCGCGATATTCTTTCATCTTTTTTTTCAATACTCGCTTTAAAACCGTACGAAAATTGCCGATTGTTTCATCCAAGTCCCAGCTCTCATCATTTTTTTGATTTTTCTACATGAATGTATGTATGCATGTATGAGAAATAGAGGTATGCCCGAAATAAGCCAACTTACATATAAAACCTTCATCATGGTATTAGGGTATTGATATAAGCTTTTCATATAATGTAAGCAAAACACACCACAGTCTGTAAAATTATCTTGGCCAGGACATGGGCTCATGACGATCTCAGGAGCCAGGAATTCAGATTCTTCGATATTTAGCTTGGTAACAGCTTCTTTTTTAAGATACTGCAAAATGCATTTCGCAGTACTTTGCTTGTTTAATCCAAGGGGGTCCAATGCCATGATGTAGGGTCTAGTGAACAAGAATGTAGTATATTAGACAGCCTGATATGTAAAAAAAAAAAAAAAAAAAAACTCACTTGTTTGGATTCAATGTAGTTCCGGCTGGAATGGGCCTCTTTCTTGGGAGTTTTGCAGCTGTTTCTTGATCCAATTCAAGAAAATCTTCATGATACTCCAAGCCTTTAGAACCCTGTATACAATAGCCTGGATTTACAACCAGCAATAAAAACCAATGGTTATCTTGAGCCACAGGTATAATGACGTACTTTTTCTCGAAAATGTCTGTAGATAAAGTCCAACGCTGAACAGTGTCGTAATGAATACTGCTGTGAGGATCTGATAACTTTGTGAAAAAGAAAGAGCTAAAGGTGTAAATGGAAGCCTCAGGATATTCGTCAGCCCATATTTTGGGGAAAATGTCAATCAAAGTATCATTCAAATAGGTTTCGTCTTCCAACCGCTCGAAATCTCTTTCGTATACTGCGATCGATTTCTTTTTGTCGAATGGGTAGCTCAAAATATGTTCATCTGAACCGGTGGGCTCAATTACATAGTCGTCAATTGGATCTGGAGGCAGTACTCTTTTGGCTACCTGTCGTACAGACCGCTTAGGAGATAATTGAGACGTTTCTGTGGGTGGTGTCTGCTTTTTGACTTTATCTTTACTAGGAAGCTTATTTTCTGTCTTTGGTGGCTCCTTTGTCCTGGGTATCGGTCTTTTTGGTATTTTAAGCTTTTCTTCTTTAAAATCATCTTCTTCCGGATAGAACGATGACTGTCCGATTGTATACTTGTCTCCAAATATGTGTTGCTTTTCATTGACTTGGTTAGTTTTAACTCTCGAGTGAAGCATTAATGGAGTCTCCAAATTGTAGTCATGATCTTGTTTGGCGAGGCCGGCCGAATTCTCTAGTGACGATTTGAATTGCATAATTTGCTGTATTGTAGTTGAGGAAAATGAACTCGATTTGTAAGGTTTGCTGGGGGTAACATTTAAAGGTGAATTGGCAGTTTTTCGTCGAGGAGGCCGAGGTGGTTGTAAGAGATGCTGCTCTGAAAATTCGTCAGGGTCGTATTGAATCAATCTTCTTTTTCGTGGCTTCTCTTCAGGGTTTACTTGTTGCTCAGCGAAATGTCCCTCAGGATCAGATTCGATCTCAATAACATCATCCTTTCTCCGGGATTGCACGATCCTTGAGCTTGAGCGAGTCGGTAGTGGTTTATCCAGCTTCTATGCATACGTACACTGCTTTTAGTTATCATGATGATATGCTACATTACTATATACCTCTAATCTTCGACTTTGACTCTTGGTATGCATGCTGCCTACGCCTTGATTAATATACTATTCCTGTTATCAACGCTTGAAGTTTACCTATGACCTTTTGCTTCTGAGGGGCCTTATTCATGGCGCCCACTTCCTATTTGAAGCGTATCAGTAATTACTCGTTTCCCACATTTTCTGACAGCCTACAGCGTAGCAGTTGTTGCTAGGAACTTGGATTGGGTTCCCTTTTACAGATGCTCGTCTAGAGTTCCTTGAGGTTCCAACATTCGGTGTGTCTGTTTCTCGATGTAAGCGTCTCTGAAAATCAAATCGTTTCAGTATTTTTCGCACTATAAACATGTTCAAACTAGTCAAGCTACTTTTTGGTCTTGTTCAGATCTTCGCATGTGAATAATTGCAATCAAAAAAGTGAAAACACCACATGCCACATTTGTGTAAAGGTTTTTATTCAGTAAAATTTAACGCGTCACTGTTAGATTATGAACTTGGGCATTGATAGACTGCGAAGGGGTTGGGTCTCATGCAGCTCCAAGGCGTATAGCAGGCAAGATTTGGCTTGATCATAGTCACCGTGTTCTCTGTTGATCTGAGCATACAGATACCAAGCTTCAGCTGAATCCCACCCAAGGCCCAGTGTTATCTGCTCCAATAGCCCTTGGGCCAGATCAGATCCCAAAATGCCTGCTTTGGCTACCTGGCTGGGCACATGCTCTGGATCCAAAATCAACGCCTTTTCAAATGAGTCTTTTGCAACCTGTTTCATTTCACGGATGGCTTTCTTATCGTCCTGAGTGAGAGTCTGCTTTCGACTAATCGTGGCACCGACTTGCATGCTCAACTGGCCCAAGTGCCACCACACATTCGGGTCGCCTAAACCTATCTGTTCGGCCTCGCTCAGTGCCTTGTTTGCTTCTTCCAAAAAGTTGGCATTCATCAATGTTTTTGTAGACATGAGCCACAAGGTAACTAATAGGCTGTGCCAGCGGGCTATTTTGCGCAATTCGAATGCTTGGTGATGCTGATGAAAAGAGCTGACCGTCAAACCTTTATTATCATGGCCGGATACGACAGAGGATGATCTGCTACTGACGCTGTTACTACGAAGGCTTCCTATGGAATAAGATGGTGTGAACATCGACGCCAATGATACAGCACCTTGCCTTGACTCGTTTGTAAAAAAGGATCGCTTGCTCCCTGTATACTTTGCTGGATTCGCCGCAGCAGTGCCAATGCGCCGTGCCAACCCGAGGTCAATGAGTTGCAAACTGCGTCTCTTTAACTCGGCTGCCTCGTCTTGCTGTTGCGGATGTTGTACTACTGATTTGAAGGCGGGCCGGTGTTGCTTTTTCTGATGGCGTGAGTAGAATGGCTGTCTTGAAGCAGTTGAATCGTCAGATGAATTATCTGTTATGGACTCTGCGCGATGTGTAAGGGTTAAATACTTTACGCTGCCTTTGGATGCAACAGACAAAGATTTCGGACAGCCAGTAGCCTTGACAGTTGCAATACTGTCACCATCAGTTTTTGAGGTTACAAAAGTACGTCTAAATAGAGAAGCATTCGATTTTCTTCTCGGACGACTGGCAGCCGAAAAGGCGCCAGTGTCGCTGCTTGCTAATGTCGTTTCAAAGAAACCCAATTGCTGTGTTAGTTGAGAATACAGGGAAAACAGCTCCTGATATTGGTGTAACACACTCTCAGGGCCTTTCCTAGCCTCCAGAATCGTCAACTGAGACATACGCATCGAGATCAATGACTCTGCTCTCTCAAAGACATCACTTGCATTCGCCTCTTTTTTGGTCCACGAGTATGCCGGTAACGTACCAAGATACCAAGTGGGTTGCTGTTTTTCGGCTGCTTGGAGACCCAGTTCTAGCGTCTGAAAAGCCAACGACAGATTATCCGTCCTCTTGCACGAATACAACAAGGACAACAAATGCCACGAAGAAGAGTGGCAGGCATTAAGCTCAATAGAACGTCGAATAGAACTAATGGCAGCATGAGTATCTCGCATCAATGCCTGCTGCAAACCTAGAGCGTAAAAGCTTTTCCAACACGCGCGATTGTGATCAATAGCATTTTGTAAACTGCTCAAGGCCGCTTGATGATGGGAAGCTCTATCCGTAGGATCTTTGCTTTGCGATGCTAATAAACCGTACGCGCATCCGCGTGCACGACATATTTCTGACCAGTATGTCGTGTGCTTTGCTTGTAATAATAGATCGACGCCCAAGTCAGATAGGTAGGCTGCAGCTTCACCGTTTTGTTCCTCATGGCCATACAAGTAGATGCCAGAAAGAAGCACCTGGATGACTGAATCAACATTTTCATCTTGCATTTCTGTCAAGTGATTCAAGATATTTATTGCCGTGCTAGTAGTTGATAGGAGGGGTAGTTTAATGGTATTTTGAGAGGCGTGATTAGCATCGGGCGCAGCAACAACAAGTACAATATCTAGAGCGAAAGAAGGAGCCCCAACAAGATCAAGGTAAGCACGTAAAGCGTATTTTGACTCTTCAAGGCTCCCTAACCTCAACAATGTAAAAAAGATATATCTACTAATTGTAGGGTTGTTGAAAGTAGCTGCTTTGACTTGATAGAGATACTAAAGTATGCGTCAATTGTATAAAGTAGGGTATTTAGCAATGGATGCTTACTTTGAGTACGCTTTTGATATGGTTTATGTCTCCCCAACCGATCGCATCATGTGCATTCATCATCATATGCGAGAGAGACAGTCCATATTGACATTGAACTTTAGTTGACAAATGCGAGGATATAACCGTGAACAGATGCCTGAAAAGAGTCATCAGCGCTGCCAATTCATTGTATGCGGCGGCATGTTTCGATAATCTGTCAAAGCTTGAGCAAACACAAAATACTCAAGGCATATAAGGTATCGTACCTGGTATCTGTCACTGCAATAAAACTTTTATCTTGATATGTTTTCACGAGATATTCTACATAATGTTTGAAAATGACCCATCTTCTAAACATGCGCCAGTGGGGACTCCAATGAGAAGATACCAATTGTACATACGAACGCAGCATTGTTAGTGTTGCCTGGACAGAGTGGCTATTTATTTAAACATTTAAATATATAAAGGTTTGTTTCTCATATATATTCCCTTATTTATTTATTTTTTCTTATACCTTAGACGTAGCCTTAGTAAACATCCATGATACAGGCATTCTTCGACCCAAAAAGACAGCATAATACCTCTTTCTTGGGGTTGTAACTTAGCTGCTTTCCAAGCAGCATCATAGGCTTCGATGGCAGCTTCAAAATCCTTTTGTTTCTCTAAACAAATACCCTTGATGGTTCTTGCTTGGATTAGCAATACTAGACCGTACCCTACCTTTACATCCTCAATACGTAAAGCCAGATTTCGGAATGCAGCCAATGCCAGATAGTATTGGCCTGATTCAAAGTAGATCCTGGCCAATAAAATTTTGGAAAACTGTGGTATCATGGTCAACTATTGCGACATTAGGCAGATAAAATACCTGCCTGTACTTGCCAGTTGTCTGTCTTGCCCAAACCTACAAGTCCATTCTGATCAATATCGAGGAAATTCAGCCGAGAAATTAAATGTTTGGCTTTTTTGAGATCAATTGCAGGTAATGATAGAGTATCATGCTGAGGGGAATCATGCTGGTGTACAATGTCCCAACCCCTTTTTTCAACACCTGTCGTTGATTTTAGCAGTTGAATCAAGTCAGCCTCGGTGCAAATGGTAGTATCCAGCACTAATTTACATTTAGCAGCAACTCGAATTCTTTTGTCTGTTTGTATACCTTTATCCTGGGGGTTCATCTTTTTGGATAATTCGATTGCAGTAGACCATTGACCTCTACATCGAGCCAAATCAATTTCCTTTAATAATTGATTCGCTTTCTGATCCATCGAGAAACAAATAAAGAAACGTTAAATGTTTAATGCACTCACAATTTATAGGAATCTCGAGCTACATTTCGTAATATTACACGTGAAATGTTAGTCAAGCTAATTCGGCCAAAATAGGATTTCTGTGAATTTTTTTGGAGATTTTTATTACTATAAATGCCGCATAGATTATTGTTTTTTCAAGTTGTTGGACAACCACTCCAAACCGTTATAAAGGCCATCACCTATTCAAAAATTATATCAGCAAAAAAAAACAAAAAAAATATGAACAAAGAACCTCACGTACCGCTTGTAGCACAAGTAGTTTGGATGTACCAGTCTCTGTTTCTCAAAGAATGGAGCCCAAGTTTATCAGTGATTTCAGCAGCATTCATAGCATTAGGAAGATCTTGCTTGTTGGCAAATACCAACAAGAGCGCGTTGCGAAGCTCATCTTCATTCAGCATACGCTGAAGTTCATCACGAGCTTCCGAAATACGATCACGATCATTAGAATCGACAACGAAAATGATTCCTTGAGTATTTTGGAAGTCTAAATTGTTTGAATTAGATGATAAACATCCAAGGTTCGCTCTGAATCACAAGAGCTTCTTTTTTAACCAATAAAAAACAAGGGTACTTACAATGTCTCCAGAGAGGACGGATCTTATCTTGTCCTCCTACATCCCAAACAGTGAAAGAAATACTTTTGTATTCAACAGTTTCGACATTGAAACCTATTTATTCGAGTTAGCAATAACGCGTAATAAGAGTATTTGCTTATTATTACCAATAGTGGGAATAGTTGTGACGATTTCGCCCAGCTTGAGCTTGTATAGGATGGTAGTCTTACCAGCGGCATCAAGACCGACCATAAGAATACGCATCTCTTTCTTACTCCAGCTGCTGAATAGGGATGAAAAACTTAACCCCATTTTTGTTATAAAGATTAAATGTAATTTAGAGAAATGGAAAGAAAAAGAATACAAATACGAAAAATTTTGGGCTGCACATTAATTTTCACACAGCAGCACTGCTCCCCAATCAGACACGCCCTTAAGAAAAGACACGGGTTGCCTGCTTGCCTACCTGCGGTAGAACGATTCACTTTCGGGCCAGCCAATCAACATTTTTCACTTGTGTAATACTTCAGCTTTTTGGAATTAGTGAGCAGCATGAGATCAACATCTTCAGTGTTGGATACACGAGAACTTTGTATACAAAGTGTTTTTTTTAACGTGTGCAAGCTTTTGGATCTGATGGCATAGTATACATGTAAGGTGACTAGATGTACCTTGTTTGTTTACAAACATTTTTATTGTGTAATTGTGCATGTATCTCAAGGTGGGCATTTCTTTTCTCTTGAGATGTAATGGAATAGAAATAAAGTTTGTGAAAACAGTTGGTTTTTACGCTTGATCTTATATCTGAAAAGCCTTGTTAATGTGCTTGGGAAGCTGTTGATTTTATTGTTCGACCAATCGTTCATATGATCTGCTCTGTCAAGCAGTTTAATCCATCATTGATATTTGCATCTTCCTGTCCTTTTGAGCTGAGGTTCACAGCATGTTCAAATGTGTTATCACAACTCATTTGAGGTATTATTCTGTCCGTTTCTATTTCATCATGTAGATTTTTGTCTACTCAAAACAGCACAATAACTTTTTCTTTTTTTTTTTTGGCTTAAAATATATCTTTACAAGTCAAATCTGTACCAGATACTATAGGTAAATCCGACTAAAATTATTAAAAATGTCCCTCTTACTTGAAATTCTTTTGTTTTCTTCTTCAAATTGGGATTATTGATTGAGCCGTGAACGCAAAGAGTAATTGGTCATAGTAAAGAGGAGGCGAGTGCAATTGAGAGAATTAAACTCATATTGTAAAAAGAGAAAAAACTGGCCAAAAGCTGTCAAGCCAAAAAAAAAAAAAAAAAAAAAAAGCTATTCAATTCTTTTAATCACTTCTGCAAACAATGTCTGATAGGTAGGATGCAATTAGAAATTCAAAACGATTTACCAACCACATCCCTCGATACTAGTAACAAAGCCGTTCCTGCACCTATATATGTATCTGAAACTCTTTTAAAAAAGAGAAAGGCCAACGAGAAGGGGGCTGCCATCAAGGCCAAGCAAAGACTTGAATTAAGAAAAGTATGAGTTGCGATTCACATAGTTTGATCTGATATTAACCCAGGTTACATAGGAAAAAAAGAAGCTCAGAAAGACTCAATTCATGCGTGCTGACGAATACATTCGTAATCGTCGTATGATTGATAAACAGGGTAAACGTCTTCGTTCTATATCTTCTGGTAAAAGAAAGGGTTCAAATAAGAAGGGTGATGGAAAGCTGTTATTCGTTGCTCGCATCAAAACTGAAAACAGGATTCATCCTCAAATCAAAAAAGCTCTTGCTAAACTTCGTTTGCTAAAAATGAATGCTGGTGTGTTTGCTGTCTGCGATGATGAGACAGTCAAGGATCTTCAAAAGATTGAGCCATATGTTACTTATGGTGTTCCTAGTTTAAAAACTGTTCGTGATCTCATTATGAAGCGTGGTGCCACTATGAGCAAAGGTGTCCGCACCCCTCTCTCTGATAATACCATAATTGAAGAAGCTCTCGGTGATTTCGGTGTCATTTGTTTGGAGGATATTATTCATGAAATTGTTCAGCACGGCGATAATTTCAATATGGTATCAAAGTTCTTGACTCCCTTCGATTTGAATGATCCTGCCAGAGGCTGGCGTCAAAAGAAGTTGAAGGAAATAGTTGAAAGAGAGAACGACGAAGAGAATACCGAAGATGACATTAACAAATTGGTTGAGGCTATGAATTAGATTTTGGACTTTTGTATATTTTTCGCTATCATTGCACTGCTTTTTTATTTTTATTTTCCACAACCACCAGCACTCTTCAAACTATTATCTGATTATCCTTGTCATTATTAAATTTTATAAATTGCATTATCCTTAGAAAATGCTAATAGTCTTTGAAACTGATGTGATATCCACATTTGCATTTATATACAGTGCAACCTGTAAATTTTGTCCATTTTGAAAAAACAAATGGCGTTTATTGGAATATGAACATCCATTGGAAAAAAATAAATGGTGTTTCCTCAAAATTAAATGTCGATTTCGACAAAAATAATTGTCATATTTAAAAGCACATATTGTCGTTACCAGAACCTATAATGCATCCTCCATAAATATTTTTTGTCTTGTTTTTTTTCTACACATTTGTTTCTTTTTTAAACTAGTTTTCCGAAGACACCATATATAAATAACTATTCCCTTCAGAAAAGTACAGATGAAGAAAATTCGGAAGGACACTTCTACTTCTTGCTCTAAAGAGGAGTCTTTAAAGAACAGAGACGGTAAAGATACATGTTAATTTCTGATCAAAACGTTACTAATTTAAGCTATGATGGTAGACACATGAAAAAATTATAACCGACAATTCAGATGATGATTTTCAGCCATCAGTAAGCTTTAGAAAAAGAAGTATGTATAAGCACATTATATTCATAAGTGTTGAAGATTCAAAGCATTTTTAAACACCCATTACATAGGTAAACAAAGCAAGAAAGAGGGCCAAAGACGAAATTGGTAGCACAAGCAAGATCAGCTTTCGCAACACCAATGCTCAAGGTCCAATGATAGGTGAATCAAGCAAGACTACACAACCAGATAGTTTCATGAATGTACCCAATGTTACTACTTCCAAATCTGACTCTACTGCTACCAAACCTGGTTCTACAACGAAAAACTTTGACGATAAAACAAGAAAAAAGGTGATGACAGTGAAAACAACTATCAAAAATATATGGAAACCGAATATTTGCAGCCATTGCATAATCTAGTGAATACTACTCATACAGTCATCACTCACACATTTGCTTTTTCAAAATACATGTTCTTGAAAGAACTGGCCACAAACAGCAATTTCAACTTGAATGAATTTGTGCGAAAAGAATTCTTTGTGGAAGTGTTCTTGTCTCTGATTGCCCAAAATACTACCCGCAGGTCTGCTAAGCTTAAAGACACGACTGCGGAGTACAGGAAGTTCATGGCAAAATATCAACAATCTTACTTGGAAAACGCGAATTATACTCCAATCAAACTGGTGAATGCTCAACAAATAGCACTATATGAGTGCACCAAGACCCAAACTGCCTATCTTAACAACATAAAGACCCATTTTGGAAATAGATTGCGAACTCTACTAAATAAGCTCTGTGAAAAAAAAGAAAGAGCGGAAACCATCCGTAAAGAAATGGCGTCCAATGCGTTTAGTGAAGAAGCTATTAAAGAAGCGATACGACAAAAGGCTTACAATCCCTGTGACCAAGTTATACAAGCTGTAGCTAAAAAAGGTATGCCCAACGTTGATATTTTGAATGAATCATCAAAACCAAAAGTACAAACTTTCTTGTCGGCATACCCAGAAAATTACAAGTTTAAAATGGGCTCAATCTTCTACGATGTAAAGGCTAATCCAGAAAACCACTTCAAAGCCTTCGTTAAACTTGCTGAATTGTTTGAAGCGGTGCAGCTAAAGCAATTTTTCTGTTTCCCATTAAGAACGACGTTTATTCCTTGCTACATGACGTTAGACAACAAGATTATCCACCACCATATTATTCAAAGCAAGAAACCTTTGATGCCAAGAAGTCAACTCGAGAACTAGGGATCTATAGTCAATCTTAAAACCAAGGCTTTTAAAAATCAAGGATCCTTAAGCTTCAAAGGTACTCTTGAAACTGATGGAGTTGGTGCCAGTATCATTAAACAGAACTGCGATACCTCCCGAAAAGGGCCGCCAGTCAAGAGTGATAAGAATGTAGCCGGTGATGAAACGAGATATATTGAAGATTTAACACAAGAAGAATTGAAGGAACTAATGGAAAATGTGTGCTCATGGATCCAGGAAGAAGAGACTTGCTATACTGCATGAAAGAAACAAGCAAAACGAGCGACAAACAAACCCTAGTGTATTCTAACGCAACTCGAAGTAAATTATCAAGACATTTCAAAATGTTGCTGAAGAAAACCAAGCCAGAAGTTATCAAAGCTGCTGAAGCCACGCTATCGGAAACCAAATCTTCTTCTGTAAACGTAGACAACTATGTGGAATACATTAAAACAAGAGGAAACCATAAAAACTGAAAAGATGTATTACCCGGATAAATGCTTTTTGTTGAACGTTAATGATAAGGGTGACCTGTACTTTGGGAAACTATTCGTTGCAAGAATTCGCGGTTATTATCCTCAGACTTAGAATACTTCTGGCAATCATACACGTTTCCAAATTTATGCGTCTTACATACATATAATGCTTCAGCAGCCACATATATTAGAACGTTTAAGCGATGCCGCTAAAACCGCAATTGTCAATCTTGCGTCGGAAATGCTGAGAAATTATCGAAACGACTTGAAACAACGTGTACATGATGTTTTACAAAGTTTACAGTTATTGCCATTCAGAAAACTCAAGTTTTCAAGCAAATTATACTACGACAAAAATGATGCGCAGTTGGTAAACAAGTTGAAAACGAAGTTTGGATCGAATTCAGTTCTGGTAATTGGAAATTGGTCTGCACCAAACGTCAAATACCATGAACCAATTAGAAACGCTGGATTGATCAAGATGCTGCAAAAGAACGGTTTTAAAGTTAATCTCATTGGCGAATACAAAACATCTTCTCTCTGCCCAGGCTGTGGTGGCAAGCTCGATCAAAAGTTTAAAACAATCCGAAACCCTAGACCATATCAACGCCACAAAATGCCCATTGTAAAGTGTCATGGCCTAACAAGGTAAAATATATATATATATATATATATGCTCACGTAACATTGAATTATGAAGACTAACCTTCTTCAAGATGTCGAAGCAGTGTGTGTTCCAGCAATGAAAACCGACTATGGAATCGAGATCTTGCAGCTGTATTAAACTTCAGAAAGATTTTAATCTCCTTGAGGGAGACAGGCAGACGACCGACAATTTTCTCAAGACAACAAAGACAAAAACTTTCCACCAAGGTTAACGCCCTGGTTATTTAATGCAGGCACGTACTTTTGAATCCAAAACGACAATAATAGATGAGCTAACAGATATTTATTCTTAGGTTAGTGACATTTGTCTATTGCCAAACGACATTCATTTTTTTACTAACAACATTTATTTTTTTAAAACTGACAAAATTAATCAGTACAACTGTAGTGTTAATTTTAACCTCTTATTCTGCTGAATCCTAGCTGTAAGGGCAATGTTGCCCAAAGTTCATGCCGACAATTGATTGATAAACTTGGCGTGGGCTAGCTGTTGTAGGATAGCTCAAAAACTGTTTCAATTCGTTATTCTAAACATTCTTTCACTTGATATACCCTTATTAGAAATCATGATTTTTTTTTTCCAAATAGTGATTAAAAGCTTTGAATTAGTTGGAAAGGGTTAAAACAGTGTACGATACAACGCATTTTATACTGCTTCGTAGTGATAACCCTGTGTCATAGGAAAAATAAATACAATGTAGTGTTTGGGGTTCCACATTTCGTAAGTTGTCCTGTACGAATTTATTGTTAATATCCTGCTCAAAGATATCGTAATAAAGAACATTTCCCACATTTTTCCACAATCGTCTCATTTAATTTGACCTTTGTTAATTGAATGTAGCAAAAGGAAAAGGCAGAAATTGAATTTGCATTAATAGTAGCAGCAAATATTAGATTTTGACGCACGGAGGATGCAAATTGCTTCTTCAGCAGAATAAAAGGTTTGGTCTAATTCCGAATATTATTCGAGTTCACCAGATACTGGCAAGCATAAAGATTCATTGCATCAGCAAACCCTCATGCAGTATTATCATTTTCTCATCGCCCATTTTATTATTGCGAATGCATGGTAGTAACTTCGTGATCCGATACGCCCTTCCATACGGTTCTATAGCTCTTTTTACATTGTCAATTTAAAGTTCTGAAGAATGCTCTTTAAAAAGTTCACAGGCCAATGTAGTATCTTCAGGGCTAAGATTCTTAAATAGCCCGCGCGAAATTTTGCTACCTACACATAAAACTCACTACATCAAATCATGGCAGATCGATGATCAGCGTACCAGCTGCAAATCCCTGCTTCTTTGGAAAAACGATGGAAGAGGCCAATTGAGCTGGTGAATCCTGAAATCCCATATGGCTTTGAGAGATATGGTCAGGTGTAACATTACTGCAACAAAGGAATTTGTTTCATAGCAACATTACTCCTTGATTCCTTTTTTTTTTTTTTTCCATTCACTTTTTATCAACTGAAATGAGTTTTATTACTGTAAAAGGCTCGCGATTTTATCAATATAATCAGCCTTACTTTATTAAAGGAGCAAACTATTGGCAAGGTATAAACTTGGCAGCAGAGTCAACTTACGGTGGTGATAGAGATCGATTGAATTTCGAATTGGATCAATTACAAAATATGGGAGTGAATAATTTACGAATTATGGCTTCATCTGAAGGACCAGATGATCAGCCTTATCGAATGAGGCCAAGTTTGCAGCCATATTTAGGTGAATACAATGAGAACATCTTCCAAGGTCTGGATTACCTTTTGGATGCACTTTCCAAAAGAAAAATGACGGCCGTTAGCAAGTATTTAAGAAGAATCAGTCAAGTTTATTTTTAAATTAATATACATGCTTGTTCTATACATAGTGACCCTGAGTAATTTTTGGCATTGGAGTGGAGGGTATTTTTATCACACAAAATCTCCTTGATTTTCATAAGCTAAATAAATTAATAGATTTGCACAATACATCGCATGGATTACACAGAAAGAAATTCCTTATCCCGTAACACGAGATAAATGGGATGAGTTCACAGAGTTTACATGCAAATTTTACTCGGATAACTCTACTATCAAAGACCAAGTAAATCGTCATTTCAAGAATCATATTAGAACAGTGCAAACAAGAAAAAACACTGTCAATGGCAAGATATACAATCACGATGAAACCATTATGAGTTTGTGTTTGCAATGGCAAAATGTGTTTTGCATGAATTTACTAAAACACGTTATTATTAGGTTGGCAGATTGCAAACGAGCCTCAGTTTGCACCCAAAAAGTGGTTTGATGAAATTGCAGGTTTCATCAAACAGGGGTCTCCACATCAGCTTGTATCTGCTGGGATCGAAGCTAAAGTAGATCAGACTGATTTCTTAAATGCACATTCAACAGAATTCATCGACTACTGCACTTGTCATTGTTGGGTAGAAAAGTAAGTGTGGTGATATTTTTCCCTTTTTTGACTCATACGTTTTGATAACTACATACTCCATGTGTCAACTCCCTGATATAGAGTCTCCCTTTCTTTTTGACTCCTTTTGCACGCAAACAGACACACAAAACTAGAACTGTAGCTTCCATTAGTCTTTCTTAATCTTGATTTTTATTCCATTTTCATGGGTTATACATCACTCCTTGTTTTGCATTGATAATACACCCCCCCCCAGCAACATCTCGGAAATTATTAACTTTTTGTACATTCTGCTCATTGTTTATAGTTGGGGAAAATATGATCCAAGTGATCCAGATCCAAACAATTTCAAATCAGCACAAGCATATTTGCAAGAATTTATAACTAGTCGATCTCAATGGGCCTTTGATATTCAAAAACCTATAGTCTTGGAAGAATTTGGCATGGCAAGAGATGCATGGCGAAGTCCTTCCGACAATGCGTATAAATATGATCCGTCGACACCAACAAGCCACAAGGATCAATTTTATGAGGGGCTGTATCGACAAATTGAGCATTTATCATCCCAATCCCGTCACGGAGGGTCTAATTTTTGGGCTTATGGAGGTATAGGTCGCTCAACGGATGAACCTAATTCTTTTGGAATGATATGGTTAGGTGGTATGTGCGTGTTTGTGTTTTTGTTTGCATGAATTATTGTGTAATGACTTGTATTCAGATCCACCGCATGAACCGAAAGGCTGGTATAGTGTCTATGATGTAGACTCTACAGTGTCTGTCATCAAAGGCCACTGCTCTAGAATGTCATAATATAAAGCAATAGATTTGCTAGGCCATATTTCGCAACTGATGGAGACAACAACAACATTAAAAGCAGTAATTGAAAGGAATAGGGGTGTTGGATTGGGCAGGAGAAAATAATAAAGAAATACAGGAGAAATGAAATCTGAACATGTGTAAAATAGTGTGAATAAATTGCGAACCGATCAGACTGCCGTCTACACACGGCTCTTCTCCTTGTCTTCTTTCAATTAGTATCGCTGTAGCGCCTTCCACTCAGAATTAAGAAGGAGATAAACCTCTTGTGTTTATGTACGAGGGCATTCCTATTGTAAAATCCGAATCTCAACAACCCTTTAATAATTTGAGACAAAAAATGCTCCTGACGATCGAATAATATATTATATAATGCCCCTCTTTCGACATGTAAAATGTAGATTTTTTCCCCTTATTTTTTTTTTTTTTTTTTTGTATTTAAATAACTGCCTTTATCTTCTCAATCCTTTTTTCATTTCCTATCCTTATATACATATTTCTACAACATGTCTTGTCCAATTCAACTTTACAATCATAACACCGTACCAAAACCACAAATGAACATCTCAATTCACCCATTGGCCAACAACAGCAGTGCGAATTTACCTGTAACTCCACCTGCTACACCAAAGCAAGAATTAACCGTTTCCGCAAGACTATTAATGCATCACACGCTGAATGCAGATTTCACCCAAAAATATGTTTTAGGCCAAGAACTTGGAAGCGGCGGTTTTGGGTTTGTCGTATCTGCTTATGAAAAGAAAACTGGTATCGAGCGTGCTGTCAAGTTCATCATTCGTAAAAAAGTCCCATCAAGTGCTTGGGTAACTGATCCTGAAATGGGACCCATTCCAATGGAAATTTATACGCTTAAACATGTCAGACATCCCAATATTATTCATTACTGTGATTCATACCAAGACGATACATTCTTTTATCTTGTCATGGAATTGCATGGCACTCAATGGGCTCCACCTGCTGCCAATACTCCACCAATCAACAACTCATACTCTATGCATTCACCTGCTTTATCGCAAAACTCAACATCTACTATTGACGAAGACGAGGAAGAGCAAGATTTGGAGGTCGCTGCTAGACAGTTTGTCCGTCGTACTTCATGTGATTTGTTCGAATGCATTGAGCAGCATAAATATTTTGAAGAATCTCTTGCCAAGACCATTTTCAGACAAATTGCTGATTGTGTTGCTTATCTTGATTGCGTTGGCATCTGTCACCGTGACATTAAAGATGAAAATATTGTCATTGATCAAGATTATAAGGTCAAGTTGATTGATTTTGGCTCATCTGTTATTTTACCTCGCCATTCTGCTACTTCAAAGAGAAAATTATTCACGCGATTCTATGGCACTGTGTCATTTGCTTCACCTGAAATCCTTACCTCTCAGCCTTACCGAGCCGAACCTGCCGAAGTATGGTCACTAGGTGTATTGTTGTTTACTCTGTTATTCGGCGAAATCCCCTTCCCCGATTCTAAATCGGCTGTAGAAGGTCGTATCATGAAGCCCAAGATCCCTGTTTCTAGTCAATGCAAGCATTTGATTTATTCCTTGCTGGAGAAAAATCCCGAACATAGACCAACTATTCATCAAGTTTTAACACATCCTTGGTTATGCGAAAATTAAGTTACCATCCGACACATTAATCTACAACAACAAAATCACTACAAAAAAATTAATTATGAACCTATACATATAATCCTCTTCATTATTGCATTTTTTACATTTCATAACATCACAACCACTTCTTTTTTATTCCTTCTGCATGCTTTTTTTTTATCATTATTATTTTATACAAACATTAATTTTTATACAAGTTTCCTATCTACAACTATACCACACTCACCAAAAAAAGTATAATTCCATACTCTACTCTGTATTTGCTCCGTTCATCCACATCCTCGGTTTATGTTTCTTTTTTTTTTTTTTTTTTTTTTTTTTTTTTTTTTTTTTTTTTTTTTTTTTTTTTTTTTTTTATTTATTATTTACTCCATTTCATTTGGCATGCCAAGAATGCATTAATCATCTTTCTCGTTAATAAAAAAAAAATAATAATAATATAAAAATTAGAAAAACATCTGTTAACAATGCTTGATGTGAACTTAATTTCAGCTTTTTTGTCGGATTAGGTCCAGTGTTAAATGGCCTGTTCCTGTACTTGAATTTGACACATTGTTACAGTTTTGTAGACGGATTAGAACAGAAAAAAACTAAATTTATGTATAGACTTTTATGACCCTAAAAATTTTAAAATTTGCGTTAGGAATACCCGTGTTTGCTGCTTCTTATGGGGATGGTGAAATTTCTCACAAAGAATACTTTAAATACATCGGTTCAAAGAGACATGAAAAAAGGAAACTAGCAAAAGCGCCTGCTTAAGATATGGACACTGTTCCTAAAAATATTTCAAAACTGTTGACACTTTTACATACTTGATCTATGTTGCATATGTTTTGCTGCATCTTCCGAAATCTTTGGAGTTTAATTGACACTGCACGGCCAAAAGTAGATTCTATCTACATCAAAGTTCGCAGAGGGCTAGACAAGATATGGTTAATATTTTGGTAAATGGTGGTAGAAAGTACAACAGATCAATACGAAACAACACAAAGAAAATAGGAAGGTCAAAAAAAACAACGCAGAAAGAAGCATATACAGAGAAGAGTTGACAATCGTAGCGATACACAGGAAGCCCAAACAAGCTCGATATAAGTTCAAGCAATATTAATAGTAATTAATATATTATATTTCGATACTTTCTCGGTAGAGCCATTAAATGTTGGAAGCTAGACCCATTCAAATACGACAATGACACACTACCCATTATTTGTTTTGGTAATGGTGTGTTCAACAAAAAGATACTGCAAAGGTCAAAGACAAGGCAGAAATCTGGCCATCTTTTGTTGTCATATGTGGATGAATTTCACACGTTGTGGGTAATAGTGTTTCAGTCTAATTTTGTTTCTTGATTACACAGTACATCTAACGCTTTGCAATTCCTGCAACGAAATGTGCCTTGCTGAAGCCATCATTGGCTTGAACAGTGTTCTGACTTGCTAAAAGTGTGGAACATGTGGCAACGTAATGCAACTACTTCATAAACATTAATAAAATTTCATCTAGTATTATATATGGCTTTGATCGCCCGGCGTGTTTTTTCGTCATCAGTAACAACAGTTATCCTTACATCATTGTATCAAACACGGCGACTCGTCGTCGCAGAGAGTTTAGATTTTTACAGGTAAAATCAAATTTTCTCATCTAAACTGATTTTCTTTTCATCTGGATTTTTAAAGTGTGAAAACCGTATATGCACCCTAATTTCATGTTTTTAATCATGTATTGAATTACAGTGATCCCATCTTCCAAGGTATCTTGGTGAATGATTGAACGCCCTTGACCATTAGACATATTTTCGAGCAGCTGAATTATTTTGCAGATGTTCAAGTGCACAAGACTTTGATTACGGAAGTCAGGCTTCTAATGGGAAATACACCTAGCTAAAATATGTAACATATTCACGATCTATATGCTAAAATTCTTCCCTGCAAAAAACTTGTTGAATAAGAATGTCATCAATAATGGACGGACAACACGGGATTCCAAAAATAATCTTAATATGTGTGGAACATTAGCTAAAATGAAATATTTTATTTTGGGAATTAGCAAAGAAAAAGGTATTATCTTACAAAAAATAAAGAAAACAGAGAAATGCAGGAAGAAGAAAAAGGGGATTGTCATTAAAAGGGGGCTGTTTTGAAATATTCTTACAATCAAGAATATATAATATACATGGCAAAAAGAAAAGAGAATGCAATTAGAGGTAATAATAAAAAAAAAAAGAAAAGAAAAGAAAAGAGACAAACGACATATGGATATAATAGCATGATAGAAAAGTTCTTTTACGTCTTGATGCTTGTAAAGTGGTGTATGTAAGTAGTGTATAGTGCGCGTGCTAAGAAAAGGGGAGTTGCTTCCTCTATCAAGTGCAAATTTCTTGCACATTATACAAGCGAGATGTTGAATTGCTGGATGTGGTCTCAACAATGGTTTCCTCTTCTACAGTTGCCCTTTCTGCCATCATACGTTCCATATCTCTTTTCCATTGTGATTTCATAGTGAGCAATTCTAACATATCTTTGTATGTTAATTTAGCTACTTCTTGAGCTGTTCGATCTATCAATTTCAGTTAGCTTACTTGTCTGCTGTTGAGCTGATTATCTGTTTAACATACCATAATCTTCATTAGCAAATGTGGAGACAAATTCGACATCACAAGAGAATTGCACTTTTTTGTTCATGTTGGATAGATTGAATCGAGTTAATTGACCTGATTGAGTTGATGAAATATTGTCGGTTTTAGTCGCAAATTTGAAAAGCAAAGGGAGAAAGACAAAGAATCAAAATCTTCTTCCTTTTATATCTCCCAAATACTTGTCTTGTTTCCGCGGTACCATAAATGGTCTTCTCTAAATTTGGAAAACCTCGTTTTTTTTCTTCGTCTGTGAGTGTGCACGCTTACCTTGTTTTACGCCTAACCCGCCATTCTTTTTTTAGCGACCCCTCCCTCCCTCCCCCCCCTTTTTTTTTTTTTTTTTTAACTACTCGTTGCTATTGCATTATCTGTGAGAAAATAACAAAATTGTCCCTTGAGAGACAACCTCATCAATTTGGTACACAAATTGTAATAATTTATAAATCCTCGGTCATATTAGAAAGCACAAATGCACAATCCATGTAAAACCGGTAAAAACAAGAGTGATATTTTTGTATCATCACGGGTTTTGGATTTTTGTTGGCTCAGTTCCATGGAACCTTATTCAGTAGTACACAAAAACGAGAAATTGCATTGTCCCATAAGAAAAAATGTTTATCTGGTCATATTTTCCACAATTAAATTTAGACACATTAGTGACATTGAGAATATGCAATTCATACGATTTATTATAATGTAAATTTATTGTGTACAACAATATAAAATTGAAAGTATTGGGTTTCTTCAATAAACGTCAATGTTTTATTTCAACGTGGGTTTCGGTAGTCTGATATATATATATTATTATTAGCGTTATAGTTGCTCCGTGCGTCAACCGTACAGGATGTTGGCACCTCATTTTTTCATCCGATTAATGACAAATGTCTTATCATACTACATGGCATCTCACCTTTTTGTTCGACTCGTTAATCATAAAATTGACACCAATACATGGCCAGACACAATTCGAAAGAGGTCGAAGAATATGTACATATTTTTTCGAAATTCAAAGTTTGAATCGCGTATAAAACGAATCTTTCTTTAATGCATTATGAGTATTATCGAGGATAACCTTGATACATCCTTGTCGATGACGAGTATACGCGTATTTTCAGTATAGTCTAACCACTTGAAAAATTGCCAAGCTACTTTAGACCGATCTATTTCTCAGCAGAATGTAAGCTTAAGGATCCACCAGAATTCCCTTCCAGGCCTACCTTATAATTTATGCTGCAACAACAGCAAACGCCACAACTATTATGTTTCTGCGGATGTTGCTTCGCAAATCAAGCACTCTTTTTTCTCAGCCTACAGTCGTGGCTGGCAAAAATTTGAGTACTGAGATTTTATTCTTAATCTACTAAACATTACATTCGCATCATCATCACACTTGATTATTTGTTTATTTACATCTTTTCTTACAATGCTTGCACATGCATCTGATTCAAACCAATCATTTAATGAAATGATACCCTTAATTTGTTTACTTTTTCATTCGTAATAAAATTCGGTTGCTAACTTTGTGTAGACTTCAAATCCTTTATTGGACATTATTGCTATGGGAACCACAAAAGAGATACTATTGACACGATATTTTTTTTATCCATGAAATGGCTCTTGATGAAGTCAAGCTCCTAAACTTCTTTTAGCACCAATTTGCATGTGAAATTGACGTATACATACTTTTGGCTTCTCCATCCAACTGCTAACACGGATTTCTGCAGAAAACCAAAAAAGAGGATGGCTAGCAGACCCCAAAAACTGCCAAAGCAACTTACCAGCTAAACAAAAATCGTGGAACAGTGGCATTTCCAAAAGCTTTCTCGAACAAAGCCGCATGTGTGTGTAGGGGGGGGGGATATTTATGTTTATTGTACAGATAATGGTTTTTTTTTCTAATGAAAAAATCTATTGAATCCTATCTAAAACCAAGAGGAGACCCAAGAAGAAAAAGAACTTGATGATAATTCTTCATATGCAGAAGAAGCAACAATTGTTGACTCTTCCAGCTTATCATCCTCAGTCGATGTAACAGCCAGCTCCTTATTCTTTTCCTCTTCTTCCTCATCGTCATCGATTTCATCGCCATATACATCAGGGTGAAGGCGGAAGCAATCCTGCATACCCTTGAACTTTTCCACACAATCCAAGCCCTTTGGTTCTGCTTCGGAATAGACAAAGCAGCTGAAGGCAGCTTTGAATTCTTCGCCACACGGACCCTGTGCCATGCCTCCCAAACCTGTCAATATACGCATACACAATTGAGTACGTTTTGCTCAATTGGTTGCTTTACATTACTTACAAGGACAATCCCAATTGATCTCACCGGTTTCTGGGTTGAAGGCAGACGAAGCATCTTGATTGTCTTGTCCTTTTTCTTCTACGTCATTGCTGGTTGCGACCGAGGCGTTGGAAGCCGCAGCTTGTTCAATTTCGTCTTGATCAACAAACTTAATTGTGTCCTTTCCGTCAGTGACAATAGACATGTGTGCAGACTATTAAAGTAAGAATTAGAGTTGGAAGAGAGAGAAAAGGACAGGAAACTGTGAAGGGAACCCTGTCATTTTTTTATAGTTCCGCATTGTTGATTATCAAGCCAAGACGACGGCTTTTGGGTTCTGCTTGGACACGTTGCGATAATCTCCACCACTGTAGTGATAATAGTAGTCTTTTATTTTTTTTTTTATTTATCCCTTGTCAGTACAGATCAAGGCAAAAGGGTCTTGTTTAATTAAATATGAAAGTGTATATATACATTGCAATTATTGAGACGCGATGATTTCAAGGCCACTTGAGAATCGCTGTTCTGATAGCATCGTCCCAATTATTACACAGTTCCTTTTGAGAGGGCTTTTCGCACAACTGTCGAACGTCGTCAGCAACCCAGATATCCAAAGTGCGAATAGTAGCACTGACAAGCTTAGCGATATATGACTCGACCTGGCTATCCTCGCTTAGTTTACCAACGCCATTATTGCTGAGTGTGTCGTAGATGGATTTGCGAGTGTCTCTGACTAGGCTCTTGACAAGAGCGCCGTTATCAAAGGAAGCATACTCTGTCATTTGGCGACGCATGCGGCCGATACAACGCTGCTTGACATCCTCCAAAAAGTAACAGATGGAAGGAGGGTTGCCGCAGCGATAGTCCATTTTGCGGCATTCATCCATAGTCCAACTTTCTCCAGGAGGAGGCATCTTTCTAGTGAGTCTTCTAGGGTTGTTACAGTCGCCCTTATAGGGGAGCTCTTCGTTAAACATGACCTGATAAAAGCCCTCGGCAAGTCTAGACTGAGAGGTAGCCAAAGCGACAAACGCATTCAAGCTGGTCTCGATAGACTCTTCAATATCGTCCAAAAGCTCGGCCTTTTCCAGCTGGTTTGTAATGGCGGTGGGGATAGTAACTTTTTTGAGAGTCTTGGTCAGCTGTGAATGTAAATCGCTGATGGAGTCTTTGATAACAGGAACGTAGAAGCTGGCAAAATCCCTTGACAGACCTCTGCGGCAGTCCATCTCACAGGCAAAAACAAAAGACACTGCGGCTGCCAACAGCAGAGGGACACTTTTTAGAAAGAGCATGTTTGTGTGTATATGAGCGAAAAAGAAGCGTGTCTAAAAGCTATCCCTCACAGCCTCGTTTTATATACTGTCGGCAATATATAGGACGGGGGGGGTGAGGGGAAGAGGGTTGCACAAGATGAGGCTGCAATTTTTTGTAATTGGATTTTATTTATATTTATTTGCCAAAAAAGCCCTAGTATTCAATGTTCTATATAAAAGGTTTATTTTAGTCAATCAAGCCTTTTTCAGCAGTATAGAGAGTGAGTTGCACCTACGTTTTCATTGCAGTGTCTGGCTACATTCTCAAACACTTTTAGCAGCTTTCTTCTTGCACCGATGGTGTTTACACCTGCGTCAATCATGTCTTGATCAGACATCCGAATCACTTGTTGCCAGTCCAAGCCGACAAACGCATGGCCATATTTATGTAGTCTCAAACTTCGAAGCCAATTCTGAACGTCTATATTGAGTCTGCTGTGTTAGTTTATTTATAGCTATTCTCGTTCGTCAGCCGCGCTCACCTTTCATCAACTCAAAATCAACTGCCTCAGCTGCCATTTTGTCTTTTAGCGCTCTTGCGGCCGATGACCTTTTGCGTCGTCTTGCTAGCCCTGTCAAAGGCTTCTCATCCTTATTAGCCGCATCATCGCTTTGGTCATCATCCGTGCTATTATCCTCTCCAGGCGGAGCTAGATAAACTCCGAATTGTTGGACCTTTGAAAGCGCAATCTGATTAGGTATGGAAGGTGGAGGAGGAGGAGGAGCAATGATAGTAGGAACAGCGGTAGCAGTTGTAGTAGTTGTAGTAGATGTAGCAGTTGTAGCAGCAGTAGCAAGAGGGGCGTCAGTAGTGGCAGTAGTGGCAGTAGCGGCAGCAGCAGCAGTAGGGGGCAGTGAGGGAACCCACTGCGTAATGGGCAATGTGGGTTTTTTATGGCTTGGCAGCGATAATTCTTGTCGCAGCCTGGCCTGGGCTTGTTCCAATGCAGACAAACTGGAAGTAATTGTAGCGGTCAACTTGGAATTATACTCTTGATCCTCTTCTTGGATGGCCCAAGGTAGCATGTCATCCTTTTTCTTTGTGCCTACAGTGGATCCAGGTGCAGATGTCAGCTTTTTCTTTGTGCTCAGTGAGCCAAAGGACCAGCTCTCGTCGTTCTTTGAGGTTGATTTGGCCGTGTTGATGGGAAAGGGCCAATCTGTACTAGAAAAGAGTGATTTGGATCCAAGATCTGTTGTTGAACACGACGTACGAAGTCTAGGCGGAGAGGAGAACAAGCCCCCTGTACCACCATTTGCATTGCTAGTGATTCCAGAGGACGATGATACTGTGGAACATGTAGATGTGGTGGTAGTGGATGACGATGACGACGACGCTGTGCCATTCAATGCTTGAAGCTGTGCTCTAGCAGCTAACGCCTTTTCGTACAAGGGGCCAGGATGACTTAGTCCCAGTGGTCGAGATACGAATAAATCTCGATTGCGTCTTCGAAGATCGTCAGGCTCACTGATGGCTGAAGAGGGAACAAAAGGGCGTCGTCTTGACGATGGGGGCAGTCTGGTTCTATCAAACTCTGACGCTGCCTCATGGTTGCCGTTGAATGGCAGATGTATTTGATGTTGTACTAAAGAAATTACTGCTTAATTATTTTGTCTATAAACATTTTACTCCTTAAAAAATTACTAGTGTTGTTGCAAGCAGTGGCAGCAGTGGTATTTTCCTGTCCAGCAGGGTATGTTTCGCCTCCATTGGCAATCTTCTCCAGCACTGTGATAAGAAATCGAATCTGAATTTGAGAAGCGTTCTGAACTACTGTGTACAGCGCTGCTGTTCTCTCGGCATCGGATCTACATCGAAACCATTGGTTTATGTGCTGCAATTCGTCTTTGAAACCTTGATCTAGGCTGGCTGCTGCTACCTCCTCCAGCATCTGTTCGAAGCGCTGGATATTCTCAAACCATTGATCGATTGCCTCGGCTAATTAATTTCTGTATTAATACTATTCTAGTGTGCTATTTTTTACACATACCCTCTGGCGACGAGTTGATCTTTTTCATAGTAGGCTGTGTTTGCAGTATATCAGAGGCTGGTCTGCATTTGTACTGCGGTACTGGTGCTGCTTGGTATGAATTCACTGGCCCTGTAACAGACGAAATGTGTCGGCGCTGGCTAGGAACGCTTATAAGATCTGAGGCTGTCAGTGAGCGGTATGATGTGTTTGGTCTCTGAAATGCACCAAGTAAATTCTCTTCCATTACTCTATGAACGTCATGAGCTGTTGTCATTATAAATTATGTATTTTGGAGAGGGAAAGTAGTAAAAAAAAAAAAAAAAAAAAAAAAAAAAAAAAAAAAAAAAAAAAAAAAAAAAAAAAAAAAAAAAAAAAAGTAGCATTATATCAGGATTACCCACATACAAGGGAGATCTTCAGGCTGCCAGCAGTTTATTTAAAGTAGGGATCTCCTAAATTAAGGTAGTAAGGCCACAATTTTTCTCATCACATACTGTACACAAAAAACCACTTTCAAGGTGAACACATTTTCAGGGGGGGAGGACAAATTTAAAGGAGAAAGTTGAAAGCAGGCTTTCAAGGTAATACAGTCTTTTTGGCAGTTTTATATTACCTGATTGTACAAAAAGTCAATTTCAGAAGAGGGGTTGGCAGACGTGTCAGTTCTTTGCTAGAGAAAACAAAAACAAAAAAAAAGGGTCTTCACAGCAGCCTTGTATACAACGCTACTGAAAACTTCAATCCCAAGGCATCTCTATGTTCTCTTTTTCGTTTCTCCTTAGTTTTACTTTCAAGAGCAGACCCAGGAAAAAAAAAATACCTCATATAGGTTTAAGCTCAAGGGAATGTCTTTTTAGTGTTGAATACGAACTGAGGCGATTTTGCAATGGCACTTCAGTCGTACAACAAGTAGATTATGGAATATCTTTGATGAAAACGATTCGAGACCCAGTACAGGATGCATAGATAATAAATGGAGATGCTGTTAATTGATGTGGTAGCACTTGATTTCAGCGCGAGTCAAGGTGGCGATATGAGGTCTCAATTCTACGCCCGTTCAAATCCTGAAATATCGTGTTGAAACCGCAAGGTCCATTGTATTGGACCAGGAAAACACCAGTAGTAGTAGATGCGCTTCGTAAACACGGTAACCAGGACAACACCTGTTGGTAGAGACGCTTTCACTGCTATTATTTCCATTTGCGTTTCTTCAGATTCAGTAGCTTGGCAACAAGAGGATTTCTTGATGAAATAAGCTGCAGATTTTATAATCAGGCAAGTGTTGGGGATCCAAAGGTTCAAAGTTATCAAGAAGGCGAACACGATGGTGAAAAAGATTCTCTTTGATAGTGGTGAACATGCGACACTGTTCATCCATCGATACAGAATATGCACTTGTAAAAGGCAAAGGCTTCAGTCAAATGCCAAAGCGGGCAAGGCAAAAAAATGCAGAAATGCTTGGTTTACGTCCATTTTTCTTAGTGGCTGGTGGGCGACAGTAAAAGTAAAGAAACTAAAAAGCAAGCTTGTTGCACGATACGCTGATCAGCCAACAGGGCGCACTCTGAAAGGAAATTACTGATTCTCGGATCAATAAGGATTTATTTGCATCTACGGTATAAGATAAGACTAACAAGTAAAGTTTTGGTGGGGGTTAACACAATTAGCCGTGGATTGGGAAGGCCTTCTAATAAGAGACAAAGTTCTCAATAAAGCTTTCCAAAGCTACTAGATATATGATATCATTAAAAAAAAAAAAAAGATATACTCGGAGCCTCCAATGCGACAAATGGGCTATAGGATATACTGAGCCTGGGGCTACACAATCATGTGAAGATGCCAAGCATATACTGAGAGCAGCGACAAATGCTGCCTTGATAAAATGCCGTATCAGAGACTTTTTTTTTTT